>VMDO01029518.1:0-22533 GCA_007922755.1 Pedetes capensis | reverse complement strand
TTCTTTTCACTCTATCAGAGTTCTCTTGGAAATCTTTTTTTAAAACTTTTATCATTGATTCCATTTCTAGTTGCTTGTGTTTCAGCTCGTTTATGTCATCTTCTGCCTCAGAGATCCTTTGCTCTGATTCATCCATTCTTGAAGAGAAGGATTCTTTAGCCGTGTTCAATTCTGATAATTTGGATTGAGTATCAAGCAACGTGGCTTGATTTTTCTTAATCATTTCTAATTGGGATGATAGAGCAGCTTCAAAATTAGAAACCTTTCTTTCAAATATCTCCAGTGTATTTTTAGTATTTGTCTTTATTTCTCTTAGCATGTTTATAACCATGACTCTGAACTCCGACTCAGAGATCTCTAGTAATTGCGAGTCGTTTGTGTTTGTATGATCTGTGAAGCCTTCAGTTCCATCGTGCCCCCTTGTGGGTTTTGTCATTTTATTTGATTTTTCCCATAGCGGGGTCCGGAAAACAGAATCTACCAGTCGGACTCCAGGGGGGGTAAGGGTTAGGGAGGCGATAGATTCCATTTCTCTTCTGTGGGGTAAGAAATAGGGGGGATCTGGTGATAAAAGAGGTGGAAGGAAGAGGTAGAGGACAGAGGTTAATAGAAATTACCGTCAAAGTTAATATTAAGGTTGAGATTTAAGGGATAAATTATTAGAACAATGACACATATATAGCTTAAGAAATAGAGGAGGAGGGTAGAAAAAGGGAAGGGAGTAAGAGAAGAAAGGAGGAAAAGTAGGGAAGAAAAAGAAAAATAAAAAGGAAAAGAAAGAAAGGAAAGAAAGGACAAAAAAGAGGCAAATCTCACATATGCTCTCTCCCAAACACTAATAAAAACATTTGTAGTCGGGTGCGATGGTGCACACCTGCAATCCCAGTGGCTTGGCGGTCAGAGGTAGGAGGGACGCAAGCCCAATTTCTGTGCAACCCAATTAGACCATGTCTCAAAAAGCAAAAAAAAAAAAAAAAAAATGGGGTCCTGGGGTGCAGCGTGGCAATCCAGCACCTACCAGATAAGCAGGCGCAGAGCCCTGAATTCAAACCCCCATAGAAGGAAAGAAAAGAAGAAGAAAAAAATTATAGTACTAATAAAATTAAGATAAAAAATTTTAAAACGTAAAATACAAAGAAAAGAGAAAAAATAGAATAAGATAAAAATTCCAGACCTCACGCATAGATTCTCCCCCATACATATAACAATTCTTACAGTCAGGTGCAGTGAAGGACACCTGGAATCCCTGTGACTTGCGGGATGGGGGCAGGAAGGTCTCAAGCCCAAAATCTGTGCAGCCCAGCAAGAGCCTATCTCAAAAAGCAAAAAATGTTTGGGCTGGGGCCACAGAGTGTCAGTCCAGCTTCCACAAAGGAAGCAGGCTCAAGACCCTGTTAACAGTAAAAACATATTATCTTGAGGATTGAGTCTGAACTATTACACCCAGTTCGACCAGGTGGATTCGATAATGCAGGGTGCAATGTTCCCAATAGAGCTCAGGGTGGCAGTATTTCCACAAAATTCGCAGTAACCATCAGTCTCATTGGGTCCATATTGTCAGGCTCTTCATAACAATCTGGATTTAATTGGGGCCCCGAGTGCCCAAAGAGACTGTTCCACGAAACACTCTGCGACTACTGTACTGTTCGAGAGGCAGTGGAACCTGTGGGGTCTTCCCTGAAGATCTCCCTGTCCCACGTAGATCAGGCGCCAATTCCCCAAATCAGAGATTTCCTCCCCACAGCCTTATTGTGTGCTGCGGTCGCGCTTGGAACTTCTCCGCCAGGGGCGAGGTGCGCCACCGAAAAGGAGCTCTCCAGCCGCGGGCCAGGGCGAGCGGTTTCCCCCGAAAAGGAGCTCCACCAGGGGCGAGCGGTTTCTGCCGAAAAGGAGCTCCCCCGCACCGCGCGATTTAGCTGCCTCCACAAGCCCCAGATCTCTCCGAAGCACAGTGGGGTGATTTGGGCTCACCTCTGATGTGTCTGGGATCCGGATATATGTGTGCCCAAATTTCTGTGGAGTTCGCCATCGTAGGCCTGACCCGCCGCAGCAGAAGGGAGGGGAGCCGCGTCTCAGCTCTAGACGGGGATCGCTGGCACCGGCTTCCCCCATTAGCTCCGCGGCCGCTATGGAGGGCGTTTGTGTGCTCCCTCACCGTGACTCACATAGGAACTGCAGACTGTGTCCCGCAGGCATGGTGAGAGTGTGCTGCCAAGGTTGCACTCCGTGTTGGGTCCGGGCCCGTGGGTGCGTGTGCGCGAAATCCCCTCCAGGTCTCTGGGATTCTATCCGCTCCCTGTGTGATGGTGAAATGTCGGCGGTCCCGCTGCTGGCCACTGTGTAGCTCCTCTGAAGCCTAATCCTTGATTTCAGTGTACACCTAGTTTCATTCTCTATCTCTCAAACTAAATTATCTCTGTTTCTATTTATTCAATTTGACTTTTAAACCCCTAATCGAGGCTTCTTATTGCTCCGGAACAGAAGATGTGTGTTATCTGTCCGCCATCTTGACTCAACAATGCCGCTTTCTAGTGTCTTGAGATGTGTCATTAGGTTCTTTATTTGGCTCTTCCTTACCTTATTGATGAACATACTCAATGCTATAAACTTCCCTTTAGAATTGCCTTTGCTGTATCCTGTATTTTTTGGCAGGATGTGTTTTCATCTTTATTTGATTGCAGGAATTTGTTAATTTCCATCTTAATTCAATAACCCATCGATCATTCAGCAGTGTATTGTTTAGTCTCCATAAATTTGTAAAATTTCTGGTGTTTTTCTTGCTTTGGAGTTCCAATTTTATTCTATTGTGGTCTGAAAAGGTACAGAGGATAATTTCTACTTTTTTTGTATTTACTGAGGGTATTTTTATGTAGTAAAATATGGTCTATCTTGGAGAGAGGCTGGTCTATCTTGGAGAGAGTTCCTGGTGGTGCTGAGAAGAATGTGCATTCCTCATCATGTGTGTGGAATATTCTGTAGATGTCTGTCAGATCCAGTTGGTCTAAGGTGCAGATTAAGCTCATTGTTTCTCTGTTGATTTTCTCTTTTGATGACCTGTCTCTTGGGGAAAGTAAGGTATTGAAGTTTCCCATAATTATTGTGACTAGACCAGTGTAGTCCTTTATTTCCCATAAAGTTTGTCTAATGAAGCTAAGTACCTTTGTTTTGGGAGAGTATATATTAAGTAATATTATTGGTGCCTGGTTGTTCTTTTTAGTAATATGTAGTGACCTTCTTTATCTCTTCCAATTAGTTTTGGATTGAAGGTTAATCTATCTGTTATTAGTATTGGGACTACTGGTTTGTTTGTTTGTTTGTTTTTGTCTTCCTCCTGCTTGGTATATTGTTTTCCTACCCTTAATTCGCAATCTGTTACAGTCTTTGTAGGTTAGGTGAGTCTCTTGAATGGCACATATGAAGGTTTTTTTTTTTTTTCATCCAATTGGCCAGTGTATGTCTCTTAATTGATGAGTTAAGACCATTTAGATTAAGAGTAATTATTGAGAAGTGTCTATTGTTATTCATCCAGTCATTATTTGTTGCTGGTTTGTGATTCGTGTTTATCTTATTTCTTTCTTGACTTCCTCTGATGTTAATTGTTTATTTCCTTGATCTTCTATGTAGGGTTGTTTATCTCATCTGTATGTGGTAATTGATTGAGTATCCTCTGTAATGCTGGTTTGGTGGTTGTAAATCATTTGAACATGTCAATATCATGGGATGTCTTAAACTCCTCATCTACTTTCAAAGAAAACTTTGTTGGGTATTATATTCTTGGTTGAAAGTTGTTCTTTTTCAGAACGTGAATTATATGTGTCCAGGATTTTCTTGCTTTCAGTGTTGATATGGAGGTTGTTGTTGTTGTTAGGTGCCATCGAGTCGGTATCCGACTCATAGCGACCCTCTGTACAACAGGGGAAACACTATTGTCAGTGCTTCTCTGCTGTTCATAGGGTTTTCAATGGCAGATTGATTTTTGGGAGGGGGTTGCCAGGTCCTTCTCCCAAGCCTACAGCTCCTGGTGTTCCCAGGCGGTCTCCCATCCAGGTACTAACCAGACCTGACCCTGTTTAGCTTCCGAGATCTGACGGGATCGGATGCCACAGGGCTATGGCTGCAGGCCTGATATGGAGGAGTCCACAGTTATTTTAATGGGTTTCCCTTTAAATGTTATTTGGGGATTTTCCCTAGATGCTTTCAAAACTGTTTTTCTGGTGTCCAGTGTAGGCATTCTTACAATAATGTGTCGTGGAGAGGATCTGTTTTGGTCTACTCTGGATGGGGTTCTGAATGATTCAATTGTGTAAATATCCAGATCTTGGATTAGCTCTGAAAAATTTCCCTTTGAAATGTTGTTGAATAAATTTCTTATTATCTTGTGTTCCTTTCTGCTCCTTCAGGGACTCCCTGAATTCTTAAGTTTCATTTTTCATTCTGCCTGAGGCTTCTTGGAGATCTAGCTGGTACTTTTTCATCATTTTTTTTCTATATGTGCTTGTGTGTATTTAATATCTTGTAGTCCCTCCTCTGAATCTGATATTTGCTGTTCAGCCTTGTTGAGTCTTGATGATGAGGATTCTGTTGCAGAGTTCAATTCATTCAGCTTGCCTTGCGTCTCAAGGATTGCAGCTAGTTTTTTTCTGACCGTTTCTAGCTGAGAGGAAAGTACAGACTCCAGATGAGATACTCTTTTCTCTAGAATTTCAAGGGTGCTGGTGGTGTTAGCTTTCATATCTCTTTTAACATATTAATAATAAGAATTCTGAATTCTGATTCTGACATTTCTAGAAATCGGGCTTGTTTGATGTGTGTTGAGAGGCTTTGGTCTGTGGGCTCTTCAAATCCAATGTGTCGTTTCATGTTTCTTGCATTTTTTTGAGGCTTGCCCATTGTTTATTCTAGGAGTTGGGTTCCTGTCCCTCCAACTATGAAGAATCTCTCTGATGATTTTTTTTTGAGGTTGGGTGATAATGGGACTCCAATGCTTTTCTCTCACCACTCTGACCAGCTCTCACATTGAAAGCTGGCAGGTCGGCAGCGGGGGTGGGGTATGAGGTGGGGGTGGTTTCTGTGCAGCGTCCCTCCAGCAGTGGATGATCACAGAAAATCTACATCCGTTTTTTAGGCTAGCCCAGGTTTCAGGATGCTCTGAGTGACCCACTCTGTGGGGTACTCCCCCTTTGCCACGCTAGCAGAAAAGGGGCATATGCCACACTGCCCTACCAAGACCTCTGGCTCACCCACAGATCCTGCAGGCAGAGATCTTAGTGCAGCCCAAATGGCAACAATGGTTGACGCTGAGCCAGATCGCTGTATCCGGCTCACTGCACTCTTGCGTAACCCAAGCCCTGCTGCATTCGCTGGAAGATCCCCCACTGCAGTGGGCCAGATGGTATTAGGTTACCCCCAGTAAATCTGGGTTTGCAGTCTTGTGTGGGACCCGTGTTGCCTGCTGTTTTTCCATGAACTGTGCAGCTAGTGCCTCCGGGATGGGAGAATGGCAGTTGCTCTGGGTCATCTACTGCACTGAGGGTCTGTGTGCGCTTGTCCTTTCCTGGGTGTTGAGCCCTGCCTCTTTTCACTCACCAATCCCAATCTGCTGTGGTTAAGATGATAATGTGCAGTCCCCAGTGAATCTGGAGCCTGCGTTCCCACGTGGGACTCCTGTAACCTTTCTTGTCGCACTCTGTGTGGCTAGGACCTCCAAGGTGGGGGTATGGTGGTTGCACTGGCGCACCTGCCGTGAGCCCTGCCTCACTTGCTTGACCCGTCTGCACTGGGTGGGATGATATTGTGCTAACCCCCATGAATCTGGGGCCTGTGCTTCCCTGTGGGTCTTGCTTCACTTCATTTTGCTTTGGCTGACTGCATGGCTAGGACCTCTGCAGCAGGGGAATGGCAGCCATTCTGGCCACTCACCTGGAGTCTGGGCACCCTCTGTGCTATCCTATTGTCGAAAGTTTTGCTGCACTCAATGGCCGGTCTCACGCTGCTGTGGGCGGGATGATATCGTGCTACCCCCCAGTGAATCTGGGGCCTGTGCTCTCCTGTGGGTCTTGCTTCACCCTGTTTTGCTGTGGCGAACTGCATGGCTAGGACTTCTGCGGCAGAGGAATGGTGGCTGTTCTGGCCACTTGTTTGAAGTCTGGGTTTCCTCTGTCCTATCCTATTGTCTAGAGCTCCCCTGCACTTGTTTGGCGCTCCCATGCTGCAGTGGGCAGGATATCGTGCAACCCCCAGAAGATCTGTGGCCCATGCTCCCCTGTGGGATCTGTGCCCCACTGCTTTCCTATCTCAGGCAGCACTGCCAGGACCTCCGCAACAAGGGGATGGTGGGTGCACAGTTGGGACCGCACCTGGTGTCCAAGAGTTACTCACCAGTTGCTCCCCTTGTGAAGTGCTACGTATATCTTATGGCAGGATGTTGGCGGGCTGCCAGAACTGCACTCCTTGGGGGATCTGAGCTCCAGACACCCACGTGAAATTTTCCCCTGGGCTGTAGCATCTCTGTGCTCTGTGGTCCCATCTCTGTTGTCTGTGACAGATTCTCTAGTTCTCCACTTTTGGTTTTCGATCTTGTGGACCTCTGGAGTCTCTTCACCCTCTGCACAATCCACCTGTGTGCCCGAGGAATTGCTGGTAGGTTTTCTGGTGTCCCAATTCTGTGTGGCTGATAATTTTCTCCTCCCTCTGGAGCAGGTCTACAGTTTCTGTTGGTGTACTCTCACTGACCTGCCACGCTGATTCCTTCTCTCCTTTCCAAAATTCCTCCACCATTAGCGATATTTACCTAACCTTATGGATTTTTTTAATGTATACCCTTAGCTCTTATCTAACTTATTTCTCTGTCTGGCTGATCAATATGAGTTCTAAGCCATTATTTAGCCTCTCCTATATCTCCACAACTCATGAGGTGGGGGGTGTCATCTGTCCTCCATTTAGCTCAATCTCCTTGCTGCTATATCTCACAGTAAACTCATAATAATTATTCAATGTATCCACGTATCTATTTTGTACTCTCTCCTTAATCTTAAACCCCAAACATTTGCACTAGATTTTTATCTCAGCTGAGGGCATTACTTTTTATTTTGATGGACACATTTGGAGATAGAAGAGAACTCCCATAAACTCTTGGAAATGTCACATCCACCCACCTCCTAACATGTGCCCACCATTCAGGCTTCTGTCCTGTTGTTATGGGTGGTCCACACACCTCACTAAGGCACTACGAACCTCTCCTTTCACTACTCAAAAATGTGGATCCAGCAGTTTGTCCCTTTCTCTTCTATATCATCATTTGTTTCCTCTCATCTGGATCATTCTCCTCAGCGTAAAAACTTCCAGTTGTCACTCTTCCCTTAGAAAAATATTGTAATTAATTAATCCCCTTCTGTTACCGCACCATTTCTCTTTGACATAACAGCATTGTATTTACTCAGTGACCCACATTCTTTCCTCGTGTTCACTCTTTTTCAAAATCTAACCATTTCTGTTAAAATTGTTCCCATTTAGAATGACTTTCACATTGTTAAAGCTAATACCAATTCTCAATCCCCTAATTAATATCTAATTTGACCATATTTTACAGTTATTTTTTCCTTCAATTAATTTTTGGGTCATCCTGGGGATTGAACCCCACATTGTGTGCTCTAGCACTGAGCCATACCCTCAGCTCCCTGACCACTTTTTTCACTGAGCTTCCAGGGTAATGTAGTTTAATTGGTTCCATCTCCTACCCCACCCACCCCTGCTTACCAATGTCTATGTTGGTTTCTCCTCATTTTCCGAAACTGTAGAGCACTGAAAATCAAGGTCCTGACACCTCAACACTTTTCTATCCATACATATACCCTCCTCAGTAACCTTATTCAGCGTCAAATGTTTTCCATATGGAATGACTCCCAGACATTTAATGTCTATCCATTCCTCTCCAGACTTCTTTCCTGTCTCCAGACTCAAGTCCAACTGCCTTCTCTATGTGCCCACCACCTACTAGTAGCTCACACATAATCTGCTTGAAAGTGAAGTCTTAATATTTACTCCTATCTGCACCCTACCACTGGGATTATTTGTACTTCTTTTCTCTATCTTGGTATATGGGATCTTCATCATTTCAGGCCTTGGCCTTGAATCCTTAGAATCATACTATCTGCTCTCATACATCACACAGTTTTCTTACACATACCTCAGCACAACATACTCAAGAAAATCTTCCAGTCTACTTTGAAACCACATTGGCAGGCCTCACCGCCGCAGGTTAAGCCACTTGAATGATTGTCATGACTTCACTAAACTCCCTTACTCCATTCTTCCCCCATCTCAGTGACTTCTCCAGAAAGCCACTTCACTTGCAGGAAAAGCCAGAGCCTTCCTAGGAAATATAGGTGCTTGCATGGTCTGGCCTCAGTTACCACTCTGACCTCATTTCCTGCTGTCTCCTCCTTCACCCACCTGCAGCCATGTTGACTTCCCCCTGTGCTCTGAATGTGCCATGCACACTCCTCCTTTCCCTGTCTGGAATGTTCATCTCACACATTTCCCCATGCCTCACTCCCTCACTCTTACACTTTCAACAGATCTTCACTCAAATATCATCTCCTAGGTAGGTCATATTCTATCTGAATTTTCACATTAACCTCTGCTACCCCCAACTCTTCTGATCTCCCTTTCTTGCTTTATTTTCCTTTCTGGTACTGAACCACTATCTAATATGCCATGTATTTTACTTAATTCTTACCTGCCCTGCTTCCATCCCAGTCTGACTATAAGCCCCAACAGGGACAGGGATCTAAACCTCTCCTATTTATTACTATTTCCCCAGAGTCAAAATACCACTTAACTCATATAAAGGCTCAATGACTATCCACTGAATGAGTGATTGTTGGGGTTTATATTAGTTCTTTTAGGGCTGCCATAAAACGTACTACAGACTGTCTTAAACTACAGAAATTTATTCCCTTGCTCCTCTGAAGAACAGAAGTCTGAGATGGAGGTCTTCGAAGATGTCACATGGGTGTAGACTTAGCTTATCCCTGTGTCCCCATATCATCTTTCCTCAAGTCTATCTCTGTCCTGATCTCTTCTTATAGGAACTGTTCACTTTTCTTGTTGCTATGACAAAATACTTAGAAGGAGGAAAGATTTGTTTTAGTTTATGGTTTCAGAGCGTCAGTCCCCGTTTGCTTGGCTCCAGGCATTTGGGCCAGAAATCGTGGTGGCAGGAGTGTGTGGCAGAGGAGATTCTTAACCTCATGGTGGACAAGAAGTGGAGAGGATTAGAGAAGGGTCTGGGACGGGATTCAGCCCCCAAAGACATTCCCCCAGGGACCTACTCCCTCCAGCTTGGCCCCACCTCCTAAAGTTTCTAGAACCTCCCAAAATAGTACCACCAGCTTGGGACCAAGCATTCAACACAAGAGCCCATGGGGGACATTTCATATTCAAATCCTAACAAGGACATGAGTAATATTTGATGAGGTCCTACCCTAAAGCCCTCATTTAACCTTGTTAGATGCCATTGAGTTGGGTCCAACTCATAGTGACCCTATGTACAACTGAACAAAACACTACCCGAGACTGTGTTAGGTGACTGTGTCAGTGCTTCTTTGCTAGTCATAGGGTTTTTGATGGCTGATTGTTTCGGGATTATTTTGGGAGTGGGCTGCCAGGTCCTTCTCCCATTTTTGCAGTGCTGGGAATCCAAGCCAGGGCCATAGAGGATGCAGAGCAGCACCCTACCAACTGAGCTAAACCCCAACCCCATTACCTCTTAATCACCCTATCTAGAAGCATAATCACAGGTACTAAGATATAAGACCTCAATATATGAATTTTGGAAAGCACAATTCATCCTGTAACATGTTTCTACCTGTGTTTTCTACTTAATCACTTCTTTAGGTTATTTCTGTCCCTTGTGGCCCATCCCCATTATTTGCTCACACATAATACTAATCATCTTTCTTCATCCTTATTCCAATTTGTATCTATATATATTTATTCAAATACTGTCTACCTCTTCTTTCCATCTCTGGACTCTTAGGTTCTGGGCATTGTGTTAACACTTGATTTATATTCTTAACTATAATCAATAATCATAATTGCCAAACAAGGTACTTATGATCATTCCCATTTCAATAGTGTACAGTCTCAGGCTCAAAGAAATTGGCTAATTTTTCTGAGGTCAAAGTATACTAGTAAATGGTGTCATTCCAATTGTAATTTAGTTCTTACAGACTCAGAAGCCTATTCTCTTTTTTTCTATATGATACTGTTATCAAGATGAATGGTGGAAAACTATGCTTCTGCTATTTATGTTGCGAGGCTGCCCTTGAAGCAAGTCTCATATGACTGAGTTTAGAATCAGAATAATTATACCCCTGGTTGAATTTGAATCTCATATCTATTGTATTTTTTCTGTAACAATTTCTATTGTCTTTGATGATCATCTAAATTTATTCTTACCTTTGCAATATTTAGCAGCTAAGAATATTTAAAGTTTGCCTGTTAAAATGTCAGAACTATACAATGAATTCATAATGTCAGCGCAATGACTATAATTTTATTCTAAAATAAGAGGTCATTATTTTTGTTAGAAGAATTTAATGAATTTAAAGAATTTAATGAATTTAAAGAATTGTTAATGAAATGGCAGAGCTTTATTGGTTAAAACAAGAGTGGACTTTGAAAGCCAGTTATGTATAATTAGGTGACTTTCTCTTTAGGAGTACCAAAACAATTATTTTCCTCACATATCTTATATTTTAGGATGAGATCCACATTAAAATATATATTATGTTTGCACTGAAAAGCTTAATTCCACTGACTATTAGTTATGCAATCATTAACTTGACAAGAAAATTGCTGTCAATACTTTTCATTTTGATACATAGTTGGAAACTCTTTAGGTCCCAGTGTGACTAATTATAACGATTGAACTCTCCTTATCAATCACAATGGAAATTGAAGGAGGGTTTGTGGCAGGTAATCTGTCTTTTTTTTTAAACTTCATATGTTTAAAAACTTGTTTCATTTGTACAACGTGAGCATCTAATATGTGTATGCCTGCAGCTGTAGCACTGTGCCATCTGATCCCATCTGATTTTGGAAACTAAGCAGGGTCAGGCCTGGTTAGTACTTGCATGGGAGACTACCTGGGAGCACCAGATGTTGTAGACTTAGGAGAAGGACCAGGCAACCCACTCCCCACAAAAAACAATCTGCCATTGAAAACCCTATGAATAGGAGAGAAGCACTGACAATAGTGTTTCACTTGTTATACATAAGGTCACTATGAGTCGGACACCAACTTGAAAGCACCTAATAACAACAACAACAATATGTGTACGTTAAGTCACTTGAGTAGGATTTTTAAGAAAGCATCATTTTAAGAAAACACAGCTAGTTATAGTCTCCTGTTTTGCCACTGGCCTTTCTTTGAATAAGCAAGTTAACTTCTAAAGTTTTTCTGGCTCTTGTGTTCCACAGTTTTGTGAATTTATAAGCAGAAGGAAATTATATATCTATTCTTTAATGAAATTAGCAGGAACAACAAATTAAAACATTGAGCTCTTTCAAAGCACAGTCCATTTTGCTAACAAGAAAAGAAGAATGTGAGGGAAAACGTCCATCCAATTGCATTGGAAATGGTTTATTTTGCAGTTGTGGTGCTAACTTCAGTAAAAAGCCATTGCTCAAACATTTGACTCATTATAAATATAAATATACATATATAAATTTTCTGTCGTTCATATGGACCAAATTCTAGTACTTTCAGAAGCTTTCATAGATTGGTTATATGATGGATTTCCATGAGACCAGCATCAAAATTGTAACGTAAATGTTGCCTAATCTGAAGAACTTCAAGGCTCTCAGTGCTAAAAGAATAAAATGTCTTGTCAAGTTGGACAGGTATAAGGACTGTTAAATTTGTATAACTTTGCTGAAAATACCATAAAAATTTACTTTGATTGATAGGAAAGATCCTATAACATATTTCCAATAAGTTCTGCATATAATATACCACTACAAAAACCTTATATTGGTTCCTTTATTTATGTTAATTATACCATAATTATATATAGAATTGAATCTCTATATTATATATTTATATATTATGTATATTAATTTACATGCAAAATTGAATATGTGTGTATATGTATGTACACAATTATTACATTATATATATAGTGTGTATATATATATATTTATGATTGCTAAGAAATGAGTCCATAACCCCATGCCCTGCAGCAAATTAGATGCTGCTGGTATAGAGCACAGATGTCTTGTGCTCAGTAGAGCTTAGAGTTTTAATCAGATAAACCAGCAAATATTTGTATTATATGTTACTTTGAAGTATTTTTCAGAGCAAACCCTCAGAAAATGTACTTGCAGTACTAAGATTTGGAGGTCAGAAAGTTATGTATAATTGGACTGTTGACTTTGTGCCCAGTTCCAAGAACCCTCAGGAAAGGGGGAAAATAATCTCAGCCTCCAGGAGTTCCTGAGACTTCTGGCATAAACTGACATTTGTCAATATCCAATATGTGTAGAGAAGTGCCAGAGTTTAGGGAAGCTTAAAAAACAATGCAACTTCATGGCCCTAACCCTCAGGATTCAGATTCCTTTAGTGGGGCTAGTGTGGGCCTAAGAAATCTGCGTTCTAAACAGGCACATCATTAAATGGAAAATTCCTTTAAAATAAGGTGCTTGTTTCCCTTGAAAATAAATTGTTTATTTAAATGATTGGATTTCACAGGAGAATAAATGGATGTTACTTATGTTTATCATCTCATATTTTAAGGCCGTTATATTTGTAGGCATAGTGACCTCAGGACATGCTTTAGTTCTCTTGTTCTTAAACAGAAAGAATGGAATTCTTCACCTTTAAAATTAACCTATGTCTTGTCTGTTCAAATAAGGTTTTTGTTTCCTATTTTGCAGCATTGGGGATTGAACCAAGGGCCTTGTACAGACTAGGCTAACTATCACTGCACTACTCACCTATCCCCTCAAGTATAATTTTTACAGGATGTTTGATGTGTATTAGCTTAATTGCTCATCCAACTTTCCTTTCAGTTCTACTCATAGATAGAATACTCCCTGACCTCAAAGAGTTCCTAATATTTTAGTAGGTGATAGACATACAAAGAAATAAGTACAGTAAAGTGGTATTCGTGCCATTGTAAGAATATATGCAGAGTATAATTGGAAAAAATAATCAGGTCACCTCTTGATGGGTGGAAAGAGTTATAGGAGGGCTGCACGACGGATTTGATAACTTGATTCTTGAAAGTGCCTGTTATTTGTCAGGCCAACAGGAGGGAGAAGGGATTTTAGGCAGAACAAAGCAGCAGTGAAGATACAGAGACAGGAATCAGTTCCGAATATTAATTGTATTGGGGTTGAGTGGGTAGAAGAATAACTGGCTTCTAGGAATGGCATCATGTCTGCACGGAGGGGCACAGGGAGGTTTGAGTGCAAGGTGGCACGTTGTTCATTAGCAATGTATCAGGTGAAAGGATTTGAATATTGTTCTATACATGGTGGGAAGCCATTGGGAGGATTTCAAGCAGTGGATTACTCTGATGACTAAAAAAGCTGCTGTTATGACCCAAAACTATTTCCTCAAGCTTTGCCCGGGTTTCATGAGTCAAAATGGAAGATTTGATGAAACTGTTAATACAGCAGCTTCAGCCTTCTGATGTGCTCATTATTTGTAGGTATGTTAACACCACCACCACCAAACCCTGATATTTTAAAAAAGAAGATGAGCCTATCTGTTGATAGGTCAGTCCTCTCATAATTGAGTCCCATAGCCAGATTATCTGTTTATCATTTCCCCCAAACCTAGGGTTGGATGTTTCAAAAGACAGCTCTGTGGCTCAAAAAAACCTTTAGAATGATTTACAAAGCTCATAAATCTTAATGAGGCTGACTTTGGAGGTAAGAAAAATTTGCAGAAATTGTATGAAAATAAAAAGCCATCTGCCTTCCTAAAGATTAATTCTAACCCAGACAATGCATCTAGCTCAGCTTTATGCACTCTGTATCAGCAAAGAATATGGGAAGACTTTGGCAAAGCATTAGTGTTAAGACATCAATTTATTTAGGCTTGAGCATTGAAAACCTAATACAAATGATTCATACTATGTAAAATTACATGTAGCCAACAGTATTGTTATTTCATCTGATTTTTATTTTACTCATTTAATTGGTTTACTTTTATACAACATTTTGAATTTATAAAGCTGGCCTACCATTTATCATTTCTATATTCAGAAACTCTAACAATTTAAAACTGTTGTGCTGGATTTTTTGCTTATAATGCCAAGCATAGCTGAAGCTACTTAACTTAAATTGCACACTTCTAAAAGATGGTCCATGTGTGCAGTGTGAAGCCTCAGGATACAGAGATGAAAAAAAACCTGGGCAGTCTGAATGATGGTGCCTAGACTGAGTCTTGTTGCAGAGAAGAAGACAAGCTGAGATCCCCCCAGGATAGAGACTTGAGACCGTTCCTTAGCTGGAGAGGGGTCTGAGAAGTAAAAGTACAGCCTTAGCTTTAGGGTGGTAGAAAGAATTAAGAGAGAAAGCTCTTTTTGAATGAAGGACATAGCAGCCATGGGCATGATTAGCAGCCCTTGAGCTGGTGGCAATGCTGCCGAACACAATGTTTAATATAAAATTCTGCTCGGATATTTAAATAATGCGTGAGTAAATAAGTGACTCTGGGTGGAAGAACAAGTGCAAATTATTCGTCATTAGCTTAATGATAAGTAACACTTGAAATTAGATACTGGCAATCCCAGGATAGAGAGGAAGCTCAAAATCTGAGCTATATAATGAAACCTATTATTTGGTAAAGTTAATATATGCTAATAAAAAATGTTAAAAAATAAAATGAAAATGGGGAAAAATCTACAGTATGTGCTCTAAGCTATAGAGTTGATCGTTGACAATTATATGTGATTTTTAGCATTTTTTTTATAGTACTGGAGGTTGATCCCAGGGCCTTGTACATGCTAGGCAAGTGCTCTACCCCTGAGCCGCACCCCAACCTAAGCCCCCTTTTATTTTTTATTTTGAGATAGAGTCTGACTAAGTTGCAGAGGCTGTCACTGGCCTAGAACTCACCATCCTCCCTACTTCAGCACCCTCAGTCACTGCACTGTTATTATGGGCATGTGCCATGGCATCTGGCTTAGGGTAAGCTTTTGAGAATTTATTTCAAGAATATACTTGAAAAATGTAATTTTGTTAAGTATTCTGTGCTTTATTCCTTTTAACAAAATGTTTGAAATCTATTTGCAAGAGACTATTAAGAAGTTGTGTGCTTGGAGTACAATTTGATTTCCTGGCGTGGAGATATTCCTGTGCCTCCCTCCTATTCACCAGAGGTGAACTCAGCTGGTTGGCATGTCTTAATACTCTTCCAGTTGCAATGTCAGAAACCTAACTCTATCCAGTTTATGCAAAATAGAGAATAATTAGTTTACTCACCTCAGAATAAGACAAGAACTAACATTTTCATTGTTATTTTGTACCTACCCTGTGTCAGGCAAGAGTCTGTACTCAGTATCATACAGCGTAGGTTCCAGTCATGACTTTGTGTCCCCTAAGTATGACTTGTATTCATATGACTTGTTGACTTTGGGAACAAAGTCATATGTGTGACTTTGGGAAAAATACTTTCCATCACAGTGTCTTAGTTTCTTTATGTATGAAAGGGGCACACTTCAAAACGCTGCAAGGATTTAGTGAAGTGGCATGCAAAAGCGCTTAAAATAATGATATCATCATTTCACGAATCCCGACAGCATCCGTGATGAGGAAAGTATCATTAGTTCCATTTTACAGAGGAAGGAACAGGTTCAGGAATGATGAATTGCCATGGGCTGCACAGCTAGTCAAGATGGTGCTGTTCTTCCACCTTTTTAGGTTGGCATCTGATCAGTGAAAATTGGTTTTGAGAAGATTAACCTGGAAAAGTGTTGTAAAATGAGTTAGAAAATGGGACTGTACCAAAGAAAAGGCACCCCTTAGTGGGACAGGACAGTGATATATCTGAGAAACCACAAGGGTCTGGGTTTGAGTATTGGAAACTGGCAATGAAGGGAATGACTGAGACAGAGTTGTCAGAACTCAGCCATAGATGGAAGGATACAAAAAAAAAGAAGTTCAAAATGACTCAGGCAAGAATGTATACCTACAGACCAACAAAGTACTTGTGTCTAACAGGGAAGCAGACAAGGAGACCTTTATAATCCTTTCCCTCTTCCTGTCTAAGGCTCATTTGGCTATTTTGTCCTTGGCCAAATGCTTGCCCTAATCATGAAGCAGGAAAGAAAGAGTGCTTGTGGCACCACATGCATGAGGCTGTGCACCCAGTCTTCAGTTAGTTGGGTTCCATTTTGTCAGGTTTCTTGTTTTTCAGTGAATAAATGAGTAACAGCATTTGATGATGAGCTGCCTGAGAGCAGAGACTTGTAAGAAAATGCAGAAGAGCAAATAAGCTTGAGAGGAGGCTGGTAAGTTTCATCTTGGGTGCACTCATTTGGAGAAGCCAACAAAATGCCAGGGGATTCCAGGGAACTGTTGAAAAAATGAGGCTGGAGCTTATGTGAGATTTTGGATCTACAGACTGAGATTTGAGAGTCATCTAGCACTTGTGGATAGGGAAGGTATGTGATTAATCAAGATTATCACTAAAGAAAATATCCACAAGAGAGAAAGATAGATACATTGGGAGGAAGAAAAGCTTGAGGCACCGGCTACACAGGGACAACTACAGAGGGTGGATGGAGCCAGACAGAAGCCAGAATCAAAGAATCAAGGGTTTCCAAGACCACAGCAGAGAGCCATGTCAGAGGGAAACATGCATGAAATAGGAGGAGAAAATAGTTTCAGGATGAAGAAAGAGACCCAGAATTTACCAGAGAAGCAGTATTAAGATGCATATATTAGGATGGAGGATATTTTAACATATCCATTAACTATGTGGCGTAACCAAGTAAAAAAGATGGAAAGTTCAGGGTAGATAGTGAGGATTCTGAATTTCTAGAAGATGCTATGGGAGTTAAGTCCATTCAAGTTTTGAATGAGGGTCAATGGTTCAGGAGAGAGGGCAGGCAATAACAGGTGTTTGTTTGTCAATCCTATATTCCTCTCTCCATCATCAGTACTTACTGACCACATCCCCATCTCCCTTTATAGTTAGATGATCCCCTTGTAGGCCTTATTACTCTCACCAAGACTATTCCAGGACTGATTCCCTCCCTTACAACTGTTTCCTGGCAACTTTTACATGAAGCTCTTAGATTTGCCTTTTGGAACATCAGCTCCAAGCATATCGTTCCCCACATCAGAGGCTCTACAGCACACTTATAAGGGTTAGAAAATTCCATATACCCCAGCGGGAGAAAAAAAAAGCATTTTTCTAATGTCCTAAGACATCCCTCACTGCACCTGCTAAGGCTTTATATAATGATAAAGACCTAAGGATCTTCCCCCAGCCAACCCTGACGTCCACAATAGTGGAAGCCGCTAAAGCAGCAAGGAGCCATCTATATTCACTTCTGTTCTAGCAGAACCATTTTTTTCTTTACAAATAAAAGATCTCATTGCTATACATGAGGACATTTTACTCAGTAGAATGTTATTGAGGTCATGCATAATGTAAGTTCATTTTTGTGGAGATGCATATATTTCTATGCATTACAGTTTAGTGTAGCAATACAAGAAAGAAAAAGAGACAAAAACCAACATCCTTAATGCTATTTTAACAAAATGCTTTAAATTACAATTCTTCCAGTTAGTGGTTTAGAAAGAAAAATGAGGAAAAGTATGTGCATTTTACCAAAATGAGCCATCAGAGATCTAAGTAAATGAACAAAATTAGTTTGTTAGAATGTCCCCATTCACATAGGATTGCACATTCAAATAAAACCGTGCACATTTATTTGAATATGTAATCAAGGAGTTGAACATAAGTGGCACTTATTTCCAAGTGTACCTTCCCTGGTTTACACATGTGGGTACCTCAGTGTGTTGTTCAAATGCAGAAAATAGTTCCTTCTAAATGCACTTTATGCAAATTTCAAAGCAATTGCTATTGTTCATCAGCTTCATTGCTTCTCATGCACAAGGGCACCTGCACATACTAGCAGTAATGCTGCTGCCAAATGGAAGGCTAAATTTGTTTCTTTAGTTTTCTAAGCCTTTAGGAGACTTTGAGTTCATTCATTCTCTCATTTTTTTTATTTGACAAATACTTGTACATCACAGGATGAGGTCCCAAGTTAACAAAGATATTTGAATCATGTAGGCATTTTAATGCACCTGATTTTGCTAAGCCTGCAGCTGTACCACTGTGAAGTCTGATCCCACCAGATCTTGGAAGCTAAGGAGGGTCAGGCCTGGTTAGTACTTGGATGGGAGACCACTTGGGAACACCAGGTACTGTAGACTTGGAAGAAGGATCCAGCAACTCACTCCCATAAAAACAATCAGCCATTGAAAACCCTATGAATAGCAGAGGAGCACAAACAATAGTGTTTCACCTATTGTATGTAGGGTTGCCATGAGTCAGACACAGACTCGATGGCACCTAATAGCAATAACAATTTTGCTAAAGATCATTCAGAAGTGACTGCAGCAGTATATTAACAGAGAACTGCTGGAAAATCAAGACAGATTCATGAGAGAGCCTGAAACCAGAGACCTCATTTCTGATGTCAGATGGATATTAGCTGAAACCACAGAATACCAGGAAGATTTCTATCTGTGTTTTATTGACTATGCGAAGGCATTTGACTGTGTGGATCACAACAAATTATGGATAACATTGCAGAGAAGAGGAATACCAGAGCTCTTAATTGTACTCATTAGGAATCTGTACATGGACCAGGAGGCAATTGTTTGAACAGAACAGGAGACATTGCCTAGATTAAAGTCAGGAAAGGCGTGTGTCAGAACTGTATCCATTCACTGTACCTCTTCAGGGTCTATGCTGAGCAAATAATCCAAGAAGCTGGACTTTATGAAGAAGAACATGGCATCAAGATTGGAAGAAAACTCATTAACAACCTGTGTTATGCAGGTGACACAACTTTGCTTGGCAAAGTGAAGAGGATTTGAAATATTTACTGATGAAGATCAAAAAACACAGCCTTCAGTACGGATTGCACCTCAACATCAAGAAAACAAAAATCCTTACAACTGGGTCAGTACACAAATTCATGATAAATGGAAAAAATATTGTGATTTTCCAAGATGTTGCTTCACTTGGTTCTACAATCAACACCCAAGGAAGCAGCAGTCAAGAAATCAAAAGATGCATTGCATTTGGAAAAGCTGTTACAAAGACCTCTTTAAAGTGTTGAAAAGATGTCACATTAAAGACAAAGGTGTGCCCAGCTCATGCCATGGTATTTTCAGTTGCATCATATGCTTGTGAAAACTGGACATTGAACAAGGGAGACAGAAGAAGAATTGATGCTTTTGAATTACAGTGCTGGAGATGAGTATTGAGTATACCATCGGCTGCCAAAAGAACCCACTGATCTGTCCTAGAAGAAGTGTAACCAGAGTGTTCCAAGGAAACAAGGATGGCTAGACTGCATCTTACGTATTTTGGACATGTTGTCAGGAGAGACCAATCCCTGGGTAAGAACATCATGTTTGGGAGAGTGGCCATTCAACAAAAAAAGGAAGACCCTCAGATGGATTGACACAGTGATTGCAACATGTGGGATTAACCATAAAAAAGATCTTGTGCTTGGCACAGTAGCTGGGAGTGTTTTGTTCCACTGTACATATGGTCACTGTGAGTTGGACCCAAGTCAATGGCACCTAACAACTGCAATGACGTTAATGATTTCAATACTGTTAGTTGGGATAAACCTGGCCTAGTTCATGACCCAAATCTTTTTAGATAACTGACCTTTTAGGATATCACTGGGCTCTTAAGGAATGGAGAATGTAGAGGATGCTCCAGCTAAATGCATGTTCCAGCATGATGTGGCACAAGTGTACAAATACAGACTCACAACATAAATATTTATGAAGTTATTAAACACATCTGTAATCACAGCAATTCAGGAGACTGAGATAGGAGGATCACAAGTTTGAGGCCAGGGGTAGCTTGTGCAATTTAGCAAGACCTTGTCTTAAAACAAAAAATAAAAAAGGGATGAGGTACAGCTCCATGGTAGAGCATGTGAGAGGTGATGGGTTCAGCCCCCTAGTACCGCAAAAAAATTTTTTAGGTCATTAACAAAATTAAATATTAAATAAAATGTGTTGTTTACTCCTACTTTGTTTCTATCTTGAAAATGACTGGACGCAAAGGTTGAATGTAGTGATCTTGAATTCTTGGGGTTCTATGCTGGAATGTGGCAGTTTTGAGGGTATAGCCCCTGGCCTCTGTCCAAGGCCTGCAGACTGCTCCATATTCCTCTCACACATTTGGCCGTATCATACATCACAAGCAGCTTTACCTTCACACAGGTAGACATCATGGTCAACACATCCATGGTCTGTCCACACTGCATAAAAAATTGCCCCAGACTAAGAGAAGGAATTTGAATCAGCCTTGGAATCAGTTTGGAGCATCTAGGGAAAGGAGTTTTGGAGTCATACACATTGGCAGGGTGGTCTAGAAGAGAGAATGTATGAGGTCTGGGTAGTTGTCCATCTTGGGCCTTGACCTCAGGGAAAGGTGAGACCCTTCTCCTTATATCAGTAAGTGGGGCTCCAAACTGGAGTCGTTTGGCTAGAGTATCTTGTGAGTATCAGGACCTCCCTCCCTGATCACATGTGTATTTGCACCTTTCCTGTAGGTACCTCTCAGGTCCTGCTTGGCCTTTTTAGCACAACCGTAACATTAAGTGGAAGAAGAGAAAGGAGAAGACTACTTAGAGGAAGAGGACTCTTTCTTTTTCCCTTTATGTAACTGTGCCCCCATCATGGTGATGGAGATCTGGCACAAGGAAACAGTGTTTGGAGGGAGCAGCTGGGTTGGGCTGACTGCTGTCAGTGTGGTTGTAATCCTGAGCAGTCACTGTGTACTAGGACAGCTTTTAGGAGCAATCAAGGAGGGTTGCCTCATCTGTGCCATTAATTTTGAACAAAGTATGGGAAGGGGAGGTAAAAGGACAGAGAGGAGAAGCAGGTGGGAAGATGCCACTAGAAAGGTACAGCTACTGAGGGACTGTTATTGTTAGTTGCCCTCAAACAGGTGTCCAACTCATAGCCACTCTGTGTACAACAGACGAAACACTATGGTCAGTGCTTCTCTGCTATTCATAGGGTTTTCAATGGCTAATTGTTTTTAGGGAGTGGGTTGCTAGTTCCTTCTCCCAAGCCTACAGCACCTGGTGTTCCCAGGTGCTCACCCATTCAAATACTAACCAGGCCGACCCTGCTTAGCTTTCAAGATCTGATGGGATCAGATGCCACAGTGGTATGGATGCAGGCCAGTGAGGGATTGTTGTTGTTTGTTGTTAGGTGCCGTTGAGCCATGTCTGACTCATAGCGACCCTCATAAGGTTTTCAGTGGCAGATTGTTTTGGGATTGACTTGGGAGTGGGTTGCCATGTTCTTCTCCCATTTTTGCGGTGCTGGGAATCAAACTCGGGACCTCAGAGACTGCAGAGCGGCTCTCTACCAAATGAGGTAAATCCCAGCCCCAGTGAGGGATTAGAAGAGTTGAAAAGGAGATCAGTTCATTTGGATATTGATTTTAGAATAACCTGAGCTATCAAGAATGAAAACATTTGCCAGGTGTTATGGCACGTGCCTACAATCCCAGCACTTGGGAGGCTGAGGCAGAAAGATCATTGCAAGTTTAAGGCCAGCCTGGTCTACATAGTGAGTTCTAGGCCAGCCTGGGCTACACAGTGAGACCCTGTCTCAACAGAAAAAAATATAAAATAAAAAAATAAAACAATGAAAACACAGCTGACTAAAGTATTAATATTGAATAACTGAATAATAATAAGAAATGCATATAGCAATCTATGCAAAGCTATGCAAATATGCCTACATAACAAACATTGTTAGATCTTGGGCTGAAGGGAGTGACAGATCCTGGAATACTCTCTGGTAGTTAAAATGTATGATTATGCTCATTACTGGAAGAAGTTTGCTTAAAGACAATTTCTACTTGAATTCCTTTGCATTTCCATTTGAAATCTAGGACCAAAATATGGCAGAATGGGGAAAAAACAAATTAGCCAATGAAACACCATTCCATTGCACATTTGATGGAATATATACAGTAATTGTGTGACAGGCATGGTTGTGATTTTTCTTCTTCACTAAAGAGAAGATGACAAGGATTTGGGGGCTGTCTTCTTCCTTCTAATCCAGATTAATAATCCTAAAATAAAGCTTCTGTCTGTCATTTTCTAGCTCAAAGTACTTCACTAGATCCTTTATTCTTATGAAATGAGTATGAAGCATTTGCTATTCTCTGGTTAATAGTCCTCAAACTACTTCTTCTACCTCCTCCTCCTCCTCCTCCCCCTCCCCCTC
>VMDO01029517.1:0-22532 GCA_007922755.1 Pedetes capensis | reverse complement strand
TGTAATTTGGTCTTTTCTTTTTTTCTTGTCTTTTTAAGAACTTTTTGTTTCCTTCTTGAATGATATCTTTTATGTCATGCCACAACTCTTCTGGTCTCCTGTCATTTGTGTCTAATGCATTAAACCTATTTTTGAGGTGGTCTCTGAACTCAGGTGGGATATACTCAAGGTCATACCGTGGCTCTCGTATACTTGTTCTGATTTTCTTCAGCTTTTTCCCTGTTTGTGGCTGACTATTATCCCATTGTATGTATGTAAGAGTTTACATAACCATTATTGATCCTTTGAGAGATATTTTTTAGGTTGTTGTTAGGTGTGGTTGAGTCAGGTCTGACTCATAGTGACTCCCATAGGGTTTTCAGTGGCTGACTGTTTTGGATTAGATTAATTAAATTTTAAGTTATTATAAATTAAGCTACTTTAAAAATTTTGTATGACTAAAGCTAAACACTTGTAACAGGGTTTATATGCAAAAGTTTTCTTTTTCCTGTGGTTAATACCCAGAAGTAGAATTGTTAGATTATATAAAAATGAATTTTTAACTTAATAAAGTATTGCTAAACTATTTTCTGAAATGACTATGCCATTTCACATTTTCATCATTAATGTAAGAGAGTAAAGTAGCTCCAGTAATGTCAGTGAATAACATAAAGTAGCTCCGAATCTTTAATATCAGTAAAGCTATTATCAGTATTTTTCCATTTTATTCATTCTAGCAGGTTGTACAGCCATTTTAAGAGTCACTTTCTTCCAAGATCTGTGATAGGATGCATTTCCCATTGAGCAGACATTATGACACTTCCAGCACGAAGCAATGAAACAATCCCTCCAATATCTATAGTACAGCAAGCTGATATTACCATGCCAAATGCCATATGTATATGGTAGACACTTTGTAATTTATAATACATTATTTAAGTGAATGAGGTCCTTGTTTGAGTGCTCACAAAAAGCAGCTAGGAAGACATTAGAAGGTGCTGGAGAAGTTAGAAATCCTTGGGTTCTTGACTAGCAGGAATAAGATGCTTCCATAATTCTATAGAAACTGAGAAACTATCAGAAATTGTCAGGCTAATCTTTTGGAAGATCCACATGGTTTCGTTGCAGTAGATGGAATGAATGGAAAGCATGATGGATTAGAGTTTGGTTCAGCAGCATTGGGGGAACTTTTCATATACATATTACAAGGCCCATCATAGAAGGAATGGAAAATAGAAAAAACAAATAAGGCATATTATAATAGAAGGAAGTATATAAAAAGAGAATGAAGAAATTTAGGGTGATTCCAGGATTACAAAAATAGGAAAAAAAGTCTGAATTAAAAGTTGGTGGAAATGGAGTGGTCGTGATTATAATACCAACAAGCATTACTAAAGCCTTGCTATGCTAAGTGGTTCATTTGGACATCCTCACAACAGCGTACAAGATAGCAATAATCTGTTGTATTTATATAGAAGTGAAAGAGTTCAGAGATCAATAACCTGTCTGAAATCAAAAACTGAGTACAATTCTGTACTCATCTGTGAAATGGGAAATGAATATCAATATGATTATTGAAATATCCCAATAAGATCATATCTACTGGCTTTTAGGGATGCTATAAACATTATCTGGCATGCAGCCATACCACTATGGCATCCAGTTCTGTCAGATCTCAGAAGCTAGGCAGGGTCAGGTCTGGTTAGCAGTTGGATGGGAGAACACCTGGGAATACCAGGTACTGTAGGCTTGGGAAAAGGAATTGGAAGCCTATTCTCAAAAAACAACCAGCCATTGAAAACCCTAGGAATAGCAGAGAAGCACTAACAATAGTGTTTCTCCTATTGTACATAGGGTTACTATGAATTGGACTCTGACTTGACAGCAACTAACAACAACAAAAACAAAGGTTTAATTCACCAAAGGATCCCAGGACTTCAATGAAAGGTATATGCTACCTTCAGGAAAAAGACAATATCACCCTTCAAATGCTTCTTATATCCAAAATAAAAGCTGTGGGAGCTTAATTCCTTGATCACTGATTTGTGGTTGTTGTTGTTAGGTGACGTCATGTCCAACTCATTGCAACCCTCATAAAGTTTTCCGTGGCTGATTGTTTCAGGATTGTCTTGGCAGTGAATTGCCATGTCCTTCTCCCATTTTTGCACTGCTGGGAATTAAACCAAGGACCTCAGAGACTGCAGAGTGGTGCTCTACCAGCTAAATCCCAGCCCTGATCACTGATTTAAAAAACTGAATATGACAGACTTCAGAATTCTTTTAATCATCCATCAATTATGCATGAATATAAATATGTATACAAGCAAGTATTTACAGGACCAAAATAATATCTCATCCTCAGTTTTCTAAAGAATGTCAAGAATGACAAATTTGAATATTTGTGGTAAACACTCAGTGAAATGTCAGGAACATTACTTCCGGAAGACACTGTCTCATTGTCAGCTCTTTGTAATCAGTTTAATTTTTGCTGGGGAAAAGCAACCACAAATCAGCCTTCTTGTGTCCTTTGAATTCTTATGGCTGCAAATGAGGCTTCCAGCCGCTTCCATTTTCTTTTACAAAGGCACCACGTTGAATCATTAATTACCTGAGAAGGAACTGTGTGCACATCTCCTTCTGATGGAGGAAAGTATAAATCAGATTGGAACCTGGGGCTGGGAAGTCATTTTTTTTTTCTTAAAATGCCATCTGCCAGGTTCCACTTCAGAACATCTCAAAATCATTAAAGGTGAGGAGAGCAGGAGTGGGGGAGAGATGGTGAAGCGTCAGAGTGTCAGCTTGTCTTGTCACAGTGGCCTGTGCTGTCACACCCTCCCCAGCCCTTGCCAGCCCCTGTCCCCTTCTGATTACAGATGCAGTCTCTGAACTCCTCCCCGTCACCAGCCCTATCTGCCCATCAATCTAGGCAGCGAGAAAAGTCCTTCTCTAATGCCTCCTGACCACGTTTTTCCCCTGCTCAACATCTCTCAAAGGCTTCCTGTGCCTGTGATAATGTAAGAAATCCCTTCAAGACCATCAAAGTGCTTTCCCCTGAACCACTAAGTTCCTCTGGAGTACCACATCTCACCATCATCTGTCTGATAAACCATGTGATAAACCCTCTGTGTTTGACTATGAAGTCACTTTGCCCTAGTCTTATTGTTTGGTAACTTCTACCTAAGGCAAAGTTCAGAACTCAGTTCATGTTTTACTTCTTTTAAGTCCTCTACAATCTTCTTTCTGACCATGATCCATCTCTCGTCCTCCTCTGCCTACAGATTGAATATGGTGCCCTGCTAATGGTGTTCAGCCAACTTCGATAATTATCACATTGTTATCACTTGTCGGCTAAGGTCTGAATGTGTGTCCTTCCAAACTCATACATATGTTTTTGTTTGTTTGTTTGTTTGTTTTTTGTTTTTTTTTTTGGCAATACTTGAGGGTTGAACACAAGGCTCACGCATGCTTTGCAAGTGCTTTATCACTGAGCTGCATCTCCACCCCATTTTCTATTTTTTATCTTGACTCCAGGTCTCACTAAGTTACATAGGCTGCCTCTGGCCTAGAACCTGTGACCATCCTTTCTCCACCTCCTGAGCTACTAGAATTACAGGTGTGTGCCACTGTAACAGGCTCAGCTTCATATGTTGAAATCCAATTTCCAATGTGATGGTATTAAGAGGTGGGAGCCTTTGTAGGGTGATTAGGTCATGAAGACACAGCCTTTATGAATCGGATTTGTGTTCTTGTAAAAGAGGCTCAAGGGAACTTGTTTGCCTCTTTTGCCGTGTGAGGACATGGCAAGAAGTCAGCTGTCTCAATTCACAAACCAGCTCTCACCAAAACTCAACTGTGCTGCCACCCGGATCTTGCACTTCCAGCCCGCAGGACTGTGAGGAAATAAACTTTTGTTTATAAGCAACTCTATTTATGGTAGGTACTCTGGTCTCATAACCCAAATTGATCAAGACATTGTCTTTTTCCTTTTTTTCATCTTCTAATAGATTGTAAGATGTTTATATATAAGGACAGCAAAGATCATGTTATATTGGCAACATATGTGTAATTCCAACCCTATCAATGTGGCTAACACAAAAAGAAAAGTCATCTCTGAAAGGTTTTTCTTTACCATATTTTAATTAGTCGAAGTAATGGGTCTTATTGTGACACTTTCAGATATGTATGGAATATACATTGATCATATTCATCCTCTCTATGACTATCTCTTATACCCCTCTTTCCTTATACCTTTCCATATCCATAATACTTCCCCTTTTACTTTTATGTCCTTTTGTTTCCCAATCCAGATTCCACATATGGAAGAAAACGTGAGACACTTGTCTGAGTCTGGCTTACTTTGCTTAGCATGATAATCTCTAGGTTTATACATTTTTTTGTGTGTGCAAATAATATAATTTTATTCTTCTTTATTGCTGAAAAATACTCCATACTATGTATATACACCACATTTGCTTTGTCCATTAATCCACTGATGGGCACCTGACTGATTCCATAACCTGGCTATTGCGGACAGTGCTACCATATGCATGGAGGTGCAGGCATTTCTACATTGATGGGTATGCACACATTTCTGACTTTGATTATTTTGGGTACATACCCAAAAGTGGTATAACAGCAGCATATGGTAGATCTAATTTTAGTTTCTTGAGGAACCTCGGTACTGATTCCATAGCGGTTGTACTAATTTTCACTCTCACCAAAAGTGTATAAGGCTTCATTTTCCCTGTATCCTCTGCAGCATTTGCTGGTTTTGTTGTTGTTGTTATTGTTGTTGTTTCTACATCTTTAAAGTAATATCTAAGAAATTCTTAGGCTCTATTTTAATTTTTAAGTCTTGACCCTATGTCTCAGTGACACTGGCTTTAGAGTGATTTTGGCAGTAGGACAAAGTAAGGCAGCAGATGAAGCTGGACATTACTATCCTGCCCTGGGATTCCAAGAGCTGCCTTACCACTTAGCCTTCATAAAGATCTATACAAGCATGCAAATCAATGTTAAAACCAAAAAGAAAAAGAAAAACAAACAAAAAACCCATGCAAGCTATTGTTGGCCTTCTGTATGCTCCATATTTCTAACAATTCTGAAGTGCATTCAAGCCATTTGCAGGTCCTTCCAAAATTCCAAACCTTCTGAGAAACTGAGACTACATCTGCAAAAGCTTGGGACTCCATTTAAGTTTCACACTTTCCCATAGTTACCCTCTCACCAGATACATATTAAAAATTTCTTTTCTAACTAGTGCTACAGTAGGCATTAGTTATAAAATTAAAACCTATAAGGATTTTGGTCTTGTGGGAAAGACAGACATTAAGCAAATATACCTCTGTTATATTTTTGTAACATGTCAGAAAATGTAATTCAAGTTGGATATTTAGAAGAAATGTATTAGTCTGCAACTAGAGTCTGCCAGTAGGTCTAATATGTGTACAGACTGATCTGATTACTCAAATGATGATCATAAAGGGACACATGTGAACACATGTTCACACCCTCGCCCCCACACAAACACATGTTCTCCTTCCTCTTTGTTCACAAGGTAATAAGTTCAGCTCCAGTCCCTACATCTTCCTAGACTTATGGCCACAGGAAGGAAGAAGCTCCTTCCTCCATACCTTGTTTATCACTTTAAATTGAGTGTCATTAGGCACTCCTGTGCTGACTTGAGTCAGATATTTATCCCCGAACCAGTCATTTCAGCAGAGGGGAGGACTCAAATGCTGCTGCTATCAGGGTCACATGGTCCAGCTCTGGAGTCCTGGGATGAAGTCAGCTTCTAAAGCTCATGGAATCTCAAAGACTAACTGACAATTTCTTTTGCTCCAAGAAGAGGAGGGTACGTTACAGCAAGATAAGTGATTTGGGGAAAAAAATCTAGAGAAGAAAAAAATAAATAAGAACTAATGCCTTAGAAAGCTTGGCTTGACAGTAGCCCTGAAGGAGTCATCTTTCAGTAAGAAGAAAGAAAAATGCACAGAAGCCAAAGGAAACAGCACACATGTCTGAATCTAAATGGAGACTGGCCTTTTCTAGACACAATGAGAAAAAGGAGGCTGTACTATGGCAGGATAGGAAGGAAATGATTAGGTAGGAGGGCAGAGAGGTGGGCAAGGACTGGAGCAATTTAACTGTATTCTATACATCATTGGGCTGGGATTTAGCTCAATTTTAGAGTGCTGCTCTGAGGTTCTGAGTTCTGAGGTAGAGTCACTGAGGTTCCGAGTTCAATTCCCAGCACGGCAAAAATAGGAGAAGGGCCTGGCAATCCACTCCCAAGGCAATCCTAAAACAGTCATTCATTGAAAACCCCATGAGGGTCACTATGAGTTGGATACTGACTCAACGGCACCTAACAACAACAACAACAGACATCATTAGAAGCCACCAATGGATTTGTTTCTCTTACTTCACAATATTCCTAATCTAATTCTTCATATGTCTCTAATAAATAAATATATCAAATGTACCAAAAATAGATATACTTCCAGCCTACAAGGAATCCACAGTCTAAGGAGCAGGAGAGTGGCAAGGCAGCCATTCTACAGAGAAATAAGAAGAGAAGCATCCACACATGCACTGGGCCAGGGGTGTGATCTGCATGAAACTGCCAGAAACTGGGCTAGGTATGCTATCTATGTATTCACTGATTCACAAACAATGTACAAGATGATCATTATTTTTCAGCATTAGGGTACTCAACCATCAGTATGAATGTGTTTATATGAAGTCTTGCCCAGCAATTAAGTGGTAGGGACAGGTTTTGAGTTTAGGCCTAAATGACTTCTAATCCTGTTTTATAGAAGAAGGATTTGGCAATCCACTCCCAAAGCAATGCTGAAACAATCAGCCATTGAAAACCCTGTGAGGGTCACTATGAGTCAGACACGATTTGAAGGCACCTAACAACAACAACCATCCTTCTTTGGATACCCTCTTAAATGTAGTAGTAATGCAGCTTCTGATATGTAGTTTCTGCTAGACCTCACAGCAACCTCATGGCAGATAGCACCCTTCTCTTTGATGAGAAAGGCAGTAGGATCTCAAATAAGGAAGTACATTTCCAAGCTAACAGAGCAAGCACACTTAGCTCTGCAGAATACCAAAGCCAGGAAATCTGGGTCCACAGCCAGTGTTCTCTGGCCTATTGTACTCCTTAGAACAACCTTAAATAAAAAATGCATTGCTGATTCAAGAAAGCAGGGTGTAAATCCACTGAATCATTAAAGAAGACTATTTGTATTAACACTGTGGTGTCTGAAGTACCACTGTGGTGTCTAATCCCTTCAGATCCCAGGAGCTAAGCAGGGTCAAGCCTGGTTAGTACTTGGATGGGGGACCACCTGGGAACATCAGGTGCTATAGGCTTGGGAGAAGGGCTTGGGGCTAGGACTTAGCTCAGTTGGTAGAGAGCCGCTCTGCAGTCTCTGACATCCCTAGTTCAATTTACATCACCCCCAAAATGGGAGAAGGACGTAGCAATCCCCTTGCAAGGCAATCCTGAATCAATCAGCCATTGAAAGCCCTATGAGGGTCACTATGAGTTGACACCTAACAACAACAACTTGTATTAACACCAACTTGCCACAGAGGCATTGAGAACCTGTGCGTTCAGGGCAAGGGAGACTTCAAAAGTGGGAACTCAGTTTCCCCCATTCCATTTCCTCACTCAAAGGGCTCCCCACAACAGAAAAAACTTAGAGGCACACACCTATGGGCGCACTTTCCTGGATGGTCCCAAGTTGGCTGGGATCCAAGCCTTGTAGCAAGCTTGTTCTCCCTCCCTGCTAGCCTTGGGAAAAACCAGTGTGAGACAGAAGAAAATATGGCTTTCTCATCTAAAGGCTAAATCAGGTCTCAGAGTTCACCGCTCTCTGGCCCCTGAGGCTGATGTCCTCCAAGACGAACATGGTGTCAAAGAGGAACAGGGCTGAGGGAATGCCTCAGGGCAGCTTGTATCACCTCCCTTGTGTTCAGCCTTCAAGGATCTCCTCCTGGTCTCCACTCTCCATGTCTTATATTACCTTTCTCTGAGTATTCAGTGTGGTCCAAGCACTGCACTAGAAAATGATAGTCTTGCCTAGCTGCATAGCTTGGACAGCCAGTACAGGAGATAAAACACCAAGAATTTCAATTCAGGGATTTATTTTTACTCTTGTTTGTTTAAGGGGATGTGTAACAGGGACTTCAGTGGCATCTGGAGGAGTCTACAGGATACAAAGGCTCCATCCTGAAGGATTAAGGGCTGAAAACCTAGGCTTTGTTCCTTGAATTTCACCGCCATTTAACCTTGTGGAACACATGCCTTCCTTCAGGCTTATTGAGTTGTGGTTAGGTGCCAGTGAGTCAGGTGTGACTCACAGCAACCCTATGTACAACAGAGGAAATATTGCCCGACACTGGGCCATGCCTGGCAATATTGTCTGTTCACTCAATATTGTCTGTTCATAAGGTTTTCCATGGCTGATTGTTTTGGGAGTGGGCTGCCAGGTTTCCTGAGAGTGCAAATTATATTAAGATCATTCCAATAAAGATGTATTACCTTGAATTCAAAACAGATCTGTTTAAACATAAATATTAACAGATCATATCTGAAGATCAGACAGAAACTGGTGCCCACAGCCCGGCCCCTCCTTTGGCAGTCCCTCTGATGCTCATGAGAAAAACTTCCAACTCCTTGGTCTAGCTGCAAGCCCTTCTAACTATATTTCTGGCATGATTTGCCACGTCTTTGTCCACTCAGCTGCTTCTCTCCACTTCTCAGAGGTCCCACACCTCCTCCTTCACTGACCCCCACCCAGACTGCCTTGCCCTATGCTCTCTAAAAGGGATTATTTCCTGAACCAGCTGAAATTGCACCTACTGTGCAAACTATGCCCTGAATTCTCCAGGCCAAACTGATAGTTCTGCTGTTGTGATCCTGAGCCAGCTCTTTAGAATACTAATACGACACTCATCAAATGATAGCCCTGATAGTGTGCATGTGTCCATCATCCGTGAACCTCCACCCTTTAACAACACGGGGCCTTGCCTCACACATGACAGGAGCTCCGAGCAGTGATTACATCCATAATAATAAGGTAAGACCGTGGATTTTACAGATTAAGTTGCAGAACAGCAGCCTCATGAAGAGTACGAAAGTACAAAGGGAAAAAGAAAGACAGAGACTTGGCATATACTTGGTAACTGAATACTGTTTTGATGGAAAATCTCTATAGGAAGCCTCCTCGGTCTTCATTTTCCATCTATACCACAGCTGGAAGTAAATTTCTTGTTTCTTAAGCAAACAACATTAAAAAAAATACAGATCAGAATAAAAATTGAACCATGTGGTTTTGGTACCAATAACCTTTTTTTCATAGACATGACATATGCTTATAGAAAATTTAGAATATATGAAAAAGCAAGGAGAAAAATAGCATTAACCCCATCACAGAGAGACACAGTATTAATCATTTAACCTATCCTTCCATGATTTGTTTATATATGGTATTTAAAATACACATACTCTGTCTCTCTTCCCCTTTCCTCCCTTTCTGCTTTCTTTGTCCTTTTCCTTTTCTTTTTTCCTCTCTTCCACCATTTTTTCCCTTTACATGTGTTAATATAAGCAGTTCTTCAAGATACAAGGTGCTCCATATGCGTACAGTGTGCCATTTTTGATATTAGAGCCAGGGAGAATGAGAATATTCATTTGATTTTGCTTGTGTTTCCATCAAGGATTTAGAATGACACATAATAAATGGAATTTTTTGGCGGAAGGGAGCTGGGGCAGGCTAGATGAGGGAGGGTGAAAACTGAAGAAAGAAGGCTTACTTATCACTGAGCATCATTTTGCAGTGCTTTGATTTCGCATCAGGTGAATACAGAGCCTGTGACAGGAAACTGATTGTGGAGGTCACACACTGCTTTTCTGTAATGTGTCCTTGCCACTCAGTCAACCCGCAGCCAGCCTGTTCCTGTGTTTTCTCAAGTCTATGCAGCCCCTCTGACTGTCCAGTAGGATATGACGGAAATGGCGCCGTTTGACATAGATGCTTCCTCTCCTAGGCTCTGGGAAACCTCCAGCCAAATAAGAAGTGTGACTACCTCTGAACCATCCTCCTCTGAAACCTCACACTTTCTTCAGAGGCGAAGAAACATCAGAGCATCAGACAGACAAGTCAAGAAGACCCCAGGCCTCCAGATCAGTCACACCTACTGGTGATGCCAGCCTCAGCCACCATCTCACTGTGGCCAGACCACAGGGGCTCCAGGTGAGACCTGCCCGGGCAACCCTCAGAAACCTGTGAGTCACGGTAATGCATTTCATTGTGCGGCATTACATTTCAGGATGGGTTGGCATGCATAATAGATACCCTGAGCAGAAATTATTAAATGTAAATCAATAATTTTTCATCATGTATCTGCTATGAGCATATGGTTGAAGAACTCTTGAGTTTAGGACCAGGCTGCTTATATGAAATCTTGGCTTGACTCTAACTATCTTTTTGCTTTTCTTCACCTTTCATTGTCCCCATTTTCTATAAAATAGAATAGGGACAATAATGTTGTTATTGTTAGATACCGTCAAGTCGAGTCCGACTCATAGCGACCCTCATAGGGTTTTCAATGGCTGACTCTTTTGGGATTGCCTTGGGAGTGGGTTGCCAGATCCTTCTCCCATTTTTGCAGTGCTAGGAATCGAACTTGGGACATCAGAGACTGCAGAGCAGCGCTCTACCAACTGAGCTAAATCCCAGCCCCAGGGACAATAATACCTACCTCAAAAGAATGTTATGAAGATTTAATAACATTTAGAATACTGCCTAGCATGTAGAAAGTAATTATTTAAATATTAGCTATTATATGCAAAGATTGTGAACAATCATTAATTTATTTTTTAACATTCAGTCATTACCCAAGTAAATGGATATCATTCCTGAAAATATAGTAATAGATTTTCTTTGACTTTTTAAAAATTACCTCTATGTTCAAAACAGAAGTTTTGTTTTCTATACTGTCTTTCACAGTTAGGGAAGTAATATTTGCCTCATGATGTGCTCTGATTTGGGAATCATTTAGATAACATATGATTTATCTATTCTTTTAGAGTAAGAAGTCAAGTATGAAAATGCCTGGGAATTTTGACTATGAATTTATCATTTTCAAAGCATGTAGCAGGTTTACAGTTTATTATAACTACACTGAATAGGGACAGATGTTATTTAAAAAGCTGACATCATGCATTAATCAAAGATTTTTAAGGCCTTTTGCCATGTAGGATCCTAGGGTAAAGAATGTCAAGTGGTAGCATGATGGTTTTTGCCATTATAGGTGTGACCCCTATTTATTTGCCTGATGTGAATAGCATAAGGCTACTTCCAAGTATTCAAGTTATGGAACTCACAGCATTAACTTGACAAGTGAGAATTACTGAGATGAACATGAGTTATTCAGCTTTATTTTCTTATTTCTTTCATTTCTCATCTCCTAGGTATCACTTATTTTCTCTCCTGTCATTTTTCTATTATTTTACTTCAGAAATAATAGTTTATTTGAACCAACTTCTGAACTACTGATATATTTACATTTCCTGGAGAATCCAACTCTATCCATTGTCTCCTACAACTATAACTCCCCCCCCTTAATTCTGGAACTATCTACTGTCCTTCAATTTCCTCAAAAGTGATAACTCTAAATCATTCCTTTGAATAATCACATTTCATTTTTTATTGATACCCCTTCAAATCTTGTTGAGAATATACATGAATATATCCTGAATGGATGGATGTATCTCCTGTTTTTAATCTAGCCTTCTTTTTTTAGCTCTTTTTTTAGTCTTTTACCCCCCTTTGCATAATCTTAGATATCAGAAGATCAACTCATTTAATATGGGAAAGTGATACTGACTTTATAAAAGATGACACGTACATCTACACACAATGTTCTGGTCCTGACATTGAAGTCAGACCTGACTACAGCAAACCTGCTGGTGGAGAGGTCAGAGATTGAATTGCTACCATGGACTTGTGTTGCTTGGGTCACTTGGGTCACCTCCCTTCTATGAACCCCAGATTTTATCTCTGGGTTAATCAAAAGATTTGGTTAGATCCCCTAATGTTCCTTCTTCCTTGTTCAAGACTTATCTGTAAGAGAGATCAGTTTGATTTCCTTTTATTTTTCATTTATGGATCTAAAATATAAAAAATAGATAGAAGAAGATGGGAATAAATGTGACTCTGATAAGGACACCTGCTTACCCCTTTTTGGCAGATGTTTACTGGCTCACGAGCACTCCAGGAGCTCTATGTCAATTGGTGTCATCATCATCTCTAACCGTCATAATCTCCAGCCTTTGGAGCCAGCGTTGGCAGAACCCCCTCACTTGGCACGGTGTCCTGCCACTTTTGTTCCCTGGCACTCAGAATATGTCGCAGAAAAGCAAGTGCAGTGTTGACCAATAGAATAGCCACGTGCCACACATGGCAACCCAAATTTAAATCAGTTAAAATTGAAGAGAATTAAAAGCTCTGTTTCTTGGTCATGCCAGCATATTTCAAACGCTCCTGTCTACCTTACTAGAGAGAGGAGATTCGAACCTTCCTACCATCTCAGAAAGTTCTGTTCAGTGCCATTAGGCTAGAGGAGAAAGATTTGACCTCCTGCTGCCAACTTGTCCTCAGTTGACCAGCCCTCTGGCTCCTGGACTTACATCCTTAGGACATCACAGTGCTCCCAAATCCTACCACTCTCCAGGTGGGCTTCCACCTACTCCCTCTAATTTGGGTCAAGAGGATTGTCTTCTAAAGTTACTTCGATATCTCATAAAATACATTCCTAGTTTAATGAGAACTGAAGCATGGTGTATCTGATTGGTTTGAAGGAGGCATAGAACTGGGTGATTTGAACAAACAGTGCCCTGAAGGAATTCTGATGGTGTTTTGGAAGGCTACCTATTTCTCTTCAACCTGAAAAAGGCCCAATTCCCTTTGGAAAGAGAAAGCAAAAATGGAGGTGGTCTGGAAGGAGCAGTTACTCTAAATTCTGTTCTGGAGCCCCAGAAGGAAGGGCTCATGGTCACCCTCAGTCCCACAAATCAGACTGCATAGCAGAGGTGGGGACAAGAGGGAATCTGGCCAAGTCTAATTGTACTAGACCAGAAACCTGGAGCTCAAAGAAAGGAAGCAGCAACACAGGGCAAGGCCCAAGTCAAACCTCCAAACTCCCAGCCAGTGTGTATTCCCCACTCAGTGGAAGGCTGAAAACACAGGCTGGGATCATATGATAAAAGCTCACCTGTCCCATCCATAGTTTAAAAACATGGTCAATCAATCGTAATAATGATCATATTAATAAAACATGTCACTTTAGTCTGTGCAAAGCATGTTCACATCAATTGTCACTTAACCCTTAACACAACCTAGGAAGATAAGAAAGGCAGACAAGGCACCTCCAATTTACAGATGAGAAACCAAGTTTCAGACAATGATGTGGATTGTTCAAGATCATGAAAGAATGAAAAGGTTATCAAGAGGCATGAGCCCAACACAGAACACTCAGCTCTTCCACCTCATAGAGTCAAAGACAGCTTTCTGCTTTACAAACAAGAATGAGAAAGGATGATGGGGAGATAGATGGGTAGAGTTCAAGAAGAGATGAGCAACGTAAGCAGAGGAATCTATGTAGCAAGTACTGGAAAGAGTTAATGAAGGCTTCTATCTCCAAAAACTCAGACATTCAAAACTGAAGGCTCAGGTGAATGGCCAGGATGATGAAAGACAGCCTAAAACATGGAAAGAAGAGGAATCCTCTCACTGAATTAGGCAAATTCTTTGATTTTGTGCATGTCCATGTGAACACAGAGACACAGTCAATCTGAGAAGTATCTAAAAATGAGTCCGATATTAAAACTACATATAAGGTTTTCATGTGACTTTCCTAGGCATATTTAGGGAGGAGAAAGAATGAGAACATTTCTCTAAACCAGTGGTTTTCAGCCCATGGAGATTTGGCTCCAGGCCAAATATGTGGAGACCTTTTTGCTGGCTGTGACTTGAGGAAGGAGGTTCTGTCACAGAAAGGGTAGAGGACAAGGCGGTATAAAACACATGCAGTGCACACAACATCTGCTGGCAATGATTATCCACCTCACAAAGTCAAAGTTGTGGAGATTGAGAACTACTTGTTAAACTGATAAAACCAACTACAGCTGGAGGACTCTGCTGGAGCCACCTGGGCAAGTCGGCCTCTCTAGAGAAGGGGCGGGTGGTGCTGAGGACAGCTCCTTCTCCAGCAATGTGGTTGTCTGTTCCCTGAGGATTTTTGCCCTCAAGGAACAGCTGTGTCAGGAAGAGTGTGACTCTCCAGTCTAGGGATGAGACCTAGCACTCCCAGAGCCTGGAGATGAGGAGTAATTTTAACAAATAAGGACCATGCACAGGTCCAGAGCTCTCCAGAGAGGAGGATACAGAGAAGCCCTGGTTTGGGGTCACAAGTGTTGCCTCCTACCTCTGCCATCATGACCTCAGTAGTGGGGGGTAGATCACAGGGCACCAGCCTTGAGGGTAGGCGGACTAGGGACCAAATCTTGCCTTTGTCCCTTGCTGTCTTTGTGACAAACTCTGAGTTTTCTTTCCTGTGCTTGTTGTAAATACTAATGGCATGGCCATTTTAGGGGGAACATAAAGCATAGTGCAGCAGTTCCCTTTAATCCATGGGGGATGTGTTGTTGGTTCTGAGGCACTCAGTGGATCCCTGAAATCAGGAATAGTAATAACCTGCTCATGCTATGCTGTACATACATACCTCTATTGTTGTTGTTGTTTTTAGGTGTGATCAAGACCCTGTGTACAACAGGCAAAACACTATTTTCACTGCTTCTCTGCTTTTCATAGGGTTTTCAATGGCAGATTGTTCTTTGGGAGTGGGCTGCCTGGTCCTTCTCCCAAGCCCACAGTACCTGGTGTTTCCAGGCAGTCTCCCATCCAAGTACTAAGCAAGCCAGACCCTGCTTAGCTTCCAAAATCTGACTGGATTGGACACCACAGTGGTACTTCTGCAGGCCACATACGTATGGGAAATGTTAACTTGTAAATTAGGCATAGTAGGAGATTGGCAACACAAGTAATAATAAAATAAGATGATTAAACAATACTCTATAATCATTACAAAGTTATGTGACTGTGACTCCCCCTCAAAATACTCTGCAACACTGCACTCATCTTTCTTCTTGCTGACTGTGAGTAACTGAAACCATGGGAAGCAAAAGAACACATAACGAGGATGGCTGTAATTCACACAAAGTTTACAATATTTATGTCATGACAGTTATTCCCATCCCCCGCTCACCATCCCTCTTCAGAGAGACTCAGTGTTCATAATGACAAAGTTAAGACAGAGAGCTGATTTCTTTCCAAAGTCCTTTCTCACCTGAAAAATATAGAGCATTCTAGAATTCTCAGCAGCACCAGGATTTTAGCACTGTATTCAAAGGTCCAGAAGTAACCATTACCTTGGGTAACAGGTTTCTCTCTTTGCCTTGGTATTTTGCTGTACTCTACTCTGAGCTCTCTGATGCCAGTCACCACACCAAACTCAGACATCATCGCCCCCCACCCACACATATTTCAGGCCTGGTGGGAGAACACTCTTATTTTTCTCTCAGTAGTAACTACATCTGTCAGAGATTGCCACCCAAGTACTTGGGATATTTCTAAAAGGAAAATGTTCTGCTATAATAAAGCACTGGTGATTTATTATATGGGAATAATTTTTGTGGAATTACATTTTATTTTTGGTATTTAACATATGTAGTTATTTCATTGTAGAAAAACAATGTATTGCACATAAGTAAAAATAAGAAAATGAAACTGTCCATAATTCCACCATCCAGAGATCACTACTATAATATTTAGTTATGATTCATTTAAAATGAAAGGCCATGCTGTAGAGTCCTGTAATCTGGACTTTTCCTCAGAAATATATCACAAACATGTCTATTTTTATTCATAGAGCCTTTCACATGGTTACATGGTGCAATTTCTGGGATATGCACTAATTAGTTTATCTAAACCATAATTTTGACACTGCATTTATAATTTTTAGTTATCTTCAGCTAAATGAAAAAAACCACTCTTTTGCCTATATACTTGCACATTTAGCCAATCATTCACTTAGCATAAATTAGCTGTATAAACTCCATAATAAAAAAGTGAGCCCCAAAGATCTTTTTATAATGTTTTAAAGCCTAATTTTTAATTGGCATGTAATAATTGTTCATATTTATGGGGTACTATGTACTCTTTTTCAGTGCATTTATATGTTACATAATGATCAAATCAAGGTATTTAGCATATCCATCACCTGAAGCATTTATCATTAGTTTGCAGTGAAAATATTCAAAATCATCTCTTCTAGCAATTTTGAAATAAACAGTTTATAATGCTATTGATTATAGCTACCCTAGTGTATGACAGAACATTAGAACTTATTCCTCCAATCTAACTGTAACTTTCTACCCACTGACAAATCTCTCTCTGCCCCACCCCATACCTACTCTCTCCAGCCTCTGCTAACCACTGTCTTACTCCATACTCTTGTGAAATTAACTTTATGTAGAGTCTATATATGAATAAAATCATGCAATATTTGTCTTTTCCTGATAGTCTATTTTGCTTAACATAACTTTTCCAAGTTCATGCATGTTGCTGCATGGCCAATGAGTATTCCATTGTGGACCTGTTCCATATTTTGTTCATCTATTCATCTGCTGATGAACACTTAGGTTGGTTCTACATCCTAGCTATTGCAAATAATGCTATAATAAACATAAGAATGCAGTTATCTCTTCAGCATACTAATTTCATTGCCTTCAATATCAGATACCTAGAGACTGCTGGTTTAAATGGTAGCTCTATTCTAAATTTTTTGAAGAACTTCCATACTATTTTCTATAATGAGTGTAATAATTTATATCTCCACAAATGCTTTCATCTTTCTACCACCAGCGTGTAACTAAAGAATTTGGCACATGACACAATCTAAATATATGGTTTTGGTTAAATTAAAAAGATTTGGGGTATAATCAGGTTGGAATTTATGCATATTTTATATTGTGTATATAATTTTATATTATGTATGTCATATGAATGGATATATATTATATTATCAATTTGTATGCAAGAAAATTATACATATGATTAACTCAATATCTGGAGGAGCCTATTTTTCCTTTATTGCTGGACATCATCAAGATTTCAACCCTTGCTAAAATTGTAGTCAAATAATTATCTCATTTTATTGATGTCTCAGATTTCTTTTGACATTGATTTTAGCTTATATTATTTGTCACATACACATGGTATTTGCCCATTTTTATATTAATTTCTTTTTCTTTTTCAAATTGCTTTGTAAATACTCTATATATTAATGGTTTGTCATTCTACTTAAAGATATTTTATTTAGTGCTATTTGTCTTTTAACTTTATTATGTTACTCATTATACATATATGCACCTCATTTGTACTGAAATGTTTCAGTCTTTACTTTTATGGTGAGAAAGGTGGTCATGCAAATTCTAATACCTTCAGGAGCCAGGTAGATAACAGAAATGTATAAAAGGACTATATGCAAGACCATATGATATGTTGCTACTGAAATAAGCCAAAATTGGTATGCCTTCAGGCCTTCTAACTCACTTCTTTCTTCTTTCTCTCTTTTATTCCCTTTCTTTACTTCTTTCTTTCCTTCCTTCCAATCATCCTTCCTTCCTTTCCCTTCATCTCTCCCTTCCTTCCTTCCTTCTCTCTCTCTCTCTCTGTCTCTCTCTCTCTCTCTCTCAATTCCCATCCTAGCCAAGCTGAATTCATCTGTGGGATGTGGCTGATACAGGCATCATCAATTTGTAATCTCTGCTTTCATGACACTTTGAATTTATATCCTTTCTTGAAGAATCTTACATAACTTATTTTTTCAAAGAATTAACATGTTAGATACTGAGTCTTAACTAGTAATATAGTCTGTAAATCTGTTTTAAGTTTCCTTTCATGTACACGTACACAATTTTTTTTTTTGTTTTTTGAGGAACTGGGGGTTGAACCCAGGGCCTTGCACTTGCATGCTTTGCAAGTAAGTGCTGGACCCCTGAGCCGCACCATCAGCCCCCCCCCTTTTTTTTTACTTTTTGAGACAGGGTCTCACTAAGTTACGCAGACTGCCTCTGGTCTCAAACTTGCAATCCTCCTGCTTCTTCCTCCCAAGCCACTGGGGTTACAGGCGTGCACCATTGTGCCTGGTTTATGGATACAATTTTGTATCCAAATTTGCTTCACTGAAGTCTTGCAGCTTTCTTCTTAATTGATAACTAAGCATTTTACAGTTTTTTGCTCTTTTGGAATGGAATATATACTTAATACAAGTGAAACTCATTGTTATATTACATATATACTATACATGTAATATACATCAATAAAAACCATGTAAATTATACTTATGTCTACATATTGTTGTTGTTGTTAGGTGCCGTCAGGTCCAGTCCAACTCATAGTGACCCTATGTACAGCAGATCGAAACACTTGCCGATTCTGTGCCAGGCAAATGATCTTATTTATGTTTAAGCCCATTGTTGCAGACACTTTGTCAGTCCATCTGGTGGAGGGTTTTCCTCTTTTGCGTTGACCTGCCACTCTCCCAAACATGATGTCCTTCTCCAGGGACTGATCTCTCCTGACTACATGTCCGAAATATGTAAGACACAGTCTGGCCATTCTTGCTTCCAAGGAGCACTCTGGTTGCACTTCTTCTAGGACAGATTTGTTGGTTCTTTCTATACATAAGTTTCCCAAAATGTTAAATATTAATGTTGATACCAGGTACCTCTACATTCTATGAGATCTGGAGTTTCAATTGCAATGCTTATAGTTCTTTTAAAGTCTTATTTCATAGTTAAAAATCACAATTCTGAGCCAGACTGCCAGAATTCAACTATTCTATCACATTTGATCTTGGCAAAGTTTCAAAGTCTCTTTCTCAGTTTTACTAGCGTAAAAATGGAAAATAATATTACCTACTTAGAATTTTTGGGAGAGGGACCTGGCAACCCCCTCCCAAAAATCAATCTGCCATTGAAAACCCTATGAACAGCAGAGAAGCACTGACAATAGTGTTTCCCCTGTTGTACAGAGGGTCGCTATGAGTCGGATACCGACTCAACGGCACCTAACAACAACAACAACTTAGAATTTGTTTGAATATTAAATGAGCCACAATATGTAGTAATAGTCCCTGGCATTTAGAAAATGGCCAGTAACAACCATTAGTCATAAGCATATTTACTGTTAAATTTTGATACATATTGCTTTACACTGATATTTCATCACATTTTTCTGTGATTATTTCACTAAAATATTTTTAAAATCTAGAATCTGTATTAAGTTGCATGAATAACTTTTAGAAACCTATCAAAAAGTTCAATTCTAAAGTTTTCTTCTCTTTCCTATTGCAATAAATATTATTAATAATTTTTAACATTGAACCACCCTTGTGTCCCTGGGATACATCCTACTTGTACATATTATTTTATCCTTTTACTATACCAGTAGGGTCAATTTGTGGTTATCTTACATGGTTATTGATGGAGGAGTCAAGATGGCAGACAGATAACACACACCTTCTGTTCTGGAGCAATAAGAAGCCTCGATTAGGGGTTTAAAAATCCAATTGAATAAATAGAAACAGAGATAATTTAGTTTGAGAGATAGAGAATGAAACTAGGCATGCACTGAAATCAAGGATTAGGCTTCAGAGGAGCTACACAGTGGCCAGCAGCGGGACGCCGCCATTTCGCCATCACACAGACAGAGGATAGAATCCCAGAGACTTGGAGGGAATTTCGCGCACATGCACCCACGGCCCGGACCCAACACGGAGTGCAACCTTGGCAGCACACTCTCACCACGCCTGCGGGACACAGACTGCAGATCCTAGGTGAGTCACTGTGAGGGGGCCCACAAACGCCCTCCATAGCTGCCGCGGAGCGAACAGGGAAGCTGGTGCCAGCGATCCGCGTCTAGAGCTGAGACGTGGCTCCCTCTCTTCTGTTGCGGCGGGTCAGGCCTACGGTCGCGAACTCCACAGAAAATTGGGCACATATATGCCCGGATCCCAGACACATCAGAGGTGAGCCCAAATCACCCCACTGTGCTGCGGAGAGGTCGGGGGCTTGTGGAGGCGGCTAAGTCGCGCGCGGCCAGGGAGCTCCTTTTCGGTGGAAACTGGCGGAGCAGCTCACTGCCAGCAGTGAAGTTCCGAGTGACTACAGCACAGGACGAGATGGCAGGATAGAATCCTGGAGATTCGGAGGGGACTTTGCCCGCACACCCAGGGGAGCCGGACCCAACACAGCATGCAACCTTGACATCACACTGTCACCCTGCCCGCGGGACACAAACTGCAAGTTTTCTGGTGAGTCAGCATGGAATCGTACCCTCCCTCCTGCTGTGGCGGTGGGAAACCAGTGCCAGCAGTACACATCCAGAGCTGAAACGCGGCTCCCTCTCTCCTGTTGTGGTGGGACAGTCATGCAGACGCAATCTCCACAGACATACAGGCACACATATGCCTGGACCCCAGACACACCAGAGGGGATACTAAGTCATCCCACCGCTCTGTGGAGAAAGGTGAGGTCTGCGGAGGAGGCTGAGCACCACGCGGACAGAGTGCTCCTTTCTGGCAGAGTCTTGCAGGACAATTAGACACAATAAGAACAGTTTCTACCGCAATTGCTGTGCATGGCAGACCAATACAGACTCTCTCTGGGGGGGGTTGAATATCATCCCACCCACAAGAGGATTTGGTTCGCCCAAGTGGTCTCCCAAGTGGGCGGAAAGCTGCGCTGCACCCCCAGCCCATATTTTCTTTTTTCTTTTTCTTTTTTTTTTTACTTTTTGAGACAGGGGCTTGCTGGGTTGCACAGACTGCCTCTGATCTTGGGCTTGTGGTCCTCCTGTTTCCGCCCCCCCAAGCTGCTAGAATTGCAGGCGTGCACCACTGCACCTGACTAGAAGTGTTTAACAACTGTGTGTGGGCGTGTATGCACGGTTTTGTTTTGTTTTTGTTTTGATTTTTTTTCTTTTTTTTTATTTGTTTGTTTCTTGGGGTTTTTGTTTTGTTTTGGTTTGGTTTGGTTTTTTGTTGTTGTATGATTTTGTTGTTTTGTATGGGGGTATGAAACCAGGGTATTGCACCTATTCGCTTTGTAGGTGCTGGACCACCGACCGTGCTGCGCCCCCAGCCCATATTTTTACTTTTTGACACAGGGTCTCTCTGGGTTGCGCAGGCTGCCTGTGAGCTTGGGCTTGCGAGCCTCCTGCCTTCACCCCCAAGCTGCTGGGAATGCAGGTGTATACCACCACACCTGACTATAAGCGATTTTATATGTGGGTGGGAGCGTGTATGCGTGAGGGTTTTTTTTTTTTAATTTTTATTTGCTTCCTTCCTTGTTTTACTTTCTTCCCTCTTTCTATTCTCCTTCTCTTTTTTTTATGCTATATATGCATCCTCGTATTAATTATTTTACCATCAGAGCCCCCACATGTCTGTCAGTTTGCCGTGGGGGCTTGTGTGTTGTGATGAGGCTGAGAGCTCTGCCACTGTAACCTTAGACATGAGCAAGGTTACCCAAGGTGGACAGGTTTTCAGCTGAGCTTCCAGACCAAGAGAGACTATGGAGTAGGACCTGGTGAGCCACTCCCGAAACAACTAGCCATTGAAAACCCTATGGATAGCAAAGAAACACTGTCAGATATAGTGCCTGAAAATGAGGCCCCCAGATTGGAAGGCACTCAAAAGACTACTGGGGAAGAGTTGCCTCCTCCAAGTAGAGTCTACCGTGATGAGGAAAATGGAGTAAAACCCCAGGGTGCTCAACGTGATGATGTGACATGACTCAAAATGAGGAGAAACAACTGTAAACATCCATTAATAATTGGAACATGGAATGTACGTAGTATGAATCAAGGCAAGTTAGAAATTGTTAAAAGAGAAATGGATCACATAAACATTGACATTCTAGGCATCAGTGAGCTAAAATGGACTGGCATAGGCCATTTTGAGTCAAACAATCATATGGTCTACTATGCTGGGAATGATAAACTAAAGAGAAATGGGGTTGCATTCATCATCAAAAAAGACATTTCAAGATCTGTCATGAAATACATTGTTGTCAGTGATAGAATAATATCCATACGCCCACAAGGAAGGCCAGTTAATATGACTATTATTCAAATTTATGCACCCACCACTAAGGCCACAAATGAAGAAAGGGAAGACTTCTATCAGCTTCTGCAATCTGAAATAGATTAAACATGCAATCAAGACATACTGATAATCACTGGTGACTGGAATGCAAAGGTTGGAAACAAAGAAGAAGGCCCAGTAGTTGGAAAATATGGTCTTGGTGACAGAAATGAAGCTGGAGATTGCATGATAGAATTTTGTCAGACCAATGACCTTTTCATTGCAAATACATTTTTTCAACATCATAAACGGAGACTATACAC
>VMDO01029516.1:0-22496 GCA_007922755.1 Pedetes capensis | reverse complement strand
GAGAGAGCTGACTCAAAATTACAAGAAGGAAAAATCCTACTCAAAGGTCAGATCACATTAAAAGGGAGGGAGGGAAGATAAGAATGAGGTCAATATAAATGGACTAGAAATCGCATGTAATTGTTCTAACAAGATAGAAACAAAGACCACTACAGGAAAAGTTTCTATCTTAAACAGAAATGGAACCCAAGGACATATACAAAAATACTATATAGTAAAAGATAGAGAAGACTTGGATGGGAAACTTAGATGGGAAGGGGGGGGAGGGGGGAAACATAGAGGAGGGTAAGGGGTAACCTATATGAATAATGCTTATCAAATTGCATATATGAAAATTGTCACCATGAAAAGCATGTCAAAATGAATCACATTATGATGTACATTAAAAATTTCTAATAAAAAAAAAAGAAAAAAAAGAAACTGACGCTCTGAGGGCCTCTATTGGGATAAAGAAAAAGAATAAGAGACTTTTTTTCCATCCCTAGTGTGTTAAACCCAGGGCCTTGTCCATGGTAGGCAAGCACTCCACCACTAAGCCACACCCCCAGCCCCTCTTTTATTTTATTTTATTATTTTAAGACAGGGTCTTGCTAAGTCACCAAGTTGTGCAGCCTGTCTCTGGCCTCGTACTCATGATCCTTGTGCTTCAGCCTCCCAAGTTGCTGGGAAACAGCATGAACCATGGCACCCAGTGAAAGACTTTTTAAAAATTATTTTTAGTTCTTTTTCAGCACTGGGCATTTGAACCAAGGGGCTTGCTCATGCTAGGCAAGTGCTCTACCACTGAGCTGTACTGCAAACCCTTTCTTATTTTTATTTTGAGATAAAGTCTTGCTAAGTTGCCCAGGCTAGACTTGAACTTGCTAGGTAGCCCAGGCAGTCCTTGAACTTGCAATCCTTATGCCTCAGCCTCCCAAGGGCTGGGATTATAGGCATGTGACACCATGCTTTGCCAAGTGCATATTAACTATAGAGAATGGATTTCATTGTGACTTTTTCATATATACATATAACACACTTTAGTCATATCTACTCCTCAATCCCTTCTTTTTCCTTCCCCCTCCATCTTCCTGATCCTTCAGTAGGGGACAGTTTTTACACAGCAGATTAGGTAGTGAATGTATGGCTCAGAGAAAACCATACCATCAGAGGGAAAGAGGAGAGTCTGATGACAAAAGACTGAAAAGTGGCAGCACTAGAGACCCCTGGCTTTTCATATCATGGGTTCCTCCCTCACCTCATTTTTAGAAGGGATATAAGGAAGAAGGAAAATGGAAGGAAATTATACAAGGGCATGCTGATGTGTCCAGGAGGACCTTTCAGGAATCACTTTCCTGTCCTCCTCCACCTCTGTCCTCCATTATGAGTCACTAAGAGGAATATTACATCATGCTGAGGGATTGCTATTCACTAGACCTAAATTAAACATTTCACAAGTGTTTCCTCATTCATCTTTACAACAGCATTGTCCACAGCCTGCTTGTTATTCCAATTCACAATCGAAGTAAATGATGATTAGGGAGGGTACTTGAATATATGAATCTTTATTATGTTAACTGTAACCTTCCTCCACCCACTTTCATTTCTTTGCTCCTTTCTTCTCTCAGCCATCCTCAACTAAATCACAGTGCTGTTCTATAAATCTGTAGAATTTCTTATTGCATGATCTCTGAATCGAGAGTTGAGGTACTTAGAGATGATATCATATCGCCTCTCCATTTCTCATCTGCGAGATGTTATATATCTGTGCCTGGCACTAATCTAGCATTTCCTGTATACCAGGAGGAGCTCTTCCAAAGCCCCTTCAATATATTGCTTATGTAATATTCACAATGACCCTGAGAGGGATACTATTAATGCCTCACTTAAGATTCAGAGAGATTAAGAAACTTGCCTGGAGAACATAGCAAGAAGCAGAAAGAGAATTTGAATCCAGAAAGTATAGTTCCAGTGCCTGTGCTCCTATTCAGGCCTTATCCTACTTAGCAGGACTTGTGCAGCTGATTACTCACTAGTTCTCAAAATCCTTTCTTTACTTGCCTTCCAAACCAGTTCACACACCAGGTTCTCTTATCTTTATGCTGTGCACTCTCTCATGCTCTCTCTCCCCCTCCCTCTCTCCCTCCCTCTTTCTATCTTCTTTCCTAGGTCTTTATCTCCTAGCTTTTAGAAATCCGAGTGCCCCAGAGATCAGCCATGGACCTATTCTCTACACTCAGTCCTTAAATCATTTCACAACTTAAATATCATCTGTCTATGGATAACTTTCAAATCCGTGTCTCCTGTCTGGAACTCTCCCAGGAAATTCAGACTCATACATCCACCTGCCATTGAACTTATTTGTACAGATATCCAAAGAGAACCTCAACTGAGGTTCTAAGCTAAACTGAGCCTCCAGTCTTTTTCCACAAACTTCCTCAACTCTAGTCTTCTAGAATAAAGCCCCTCAAGTGTCTCTTGTACCCTAGACCTAAAAACTGGGTGCCATCCTTAACTCTCTGTTTTCTCCCACACAACAATCTAGTCAGCATGTAAAACACATGTAACACTCAACCACTTGTCAGCACGTCCACTCTCTCCATGCTAACACAAGCCATAATCATCTTCTAGATGGATGTTACAAAGGCTTCTAAATATTCTCCCTCCTTTTCCATTTGGCTCCTACCATTTTAATGACTTAAGCAAGGCAAGTAAGGAACTGACCTTCAATGTAAAATGTAAAGAGGAACCCAAAACCTTAATAATCAGGACAAATTATACTTTAATGCAACATTTGTCTGCAGTCATACTACTGTGGCATCTGACCCCCTCAGATCCCAGAAGCTAAGCAGGGTCAGGCCTGGTTAGTACTTGGGTGGGAGACCGCCTGAGAACACCAGGTGCTGTAGGCTTAGGAGAAGGACCCAGCAGCCCACTCCCAAAAAACAATTTAGCCATTGAAAACCCTACGAATAATAGGGAAGCACTGACAATAGTGTTTCGCCTGTTGTACAGAGGGTCACTATGAGTCCTATGCAACTCCACAGCACCTAATAACAAACAACAATAATGCAACACTTAAAAAAATCAAAACCAATCCAAAAACTCATTAGGAACAAAACAGTGCAGTTTTCAATAAGAATGAGGCTGACCCTGTGTTGGCATTACTCACCTCCCATGCCTCATCCTAGTCCAGCCCTGCCATCCTCCCTTCCATATACTCACAATGGCCAGAGTCATCCTGTTAAAATGCAAGTAACAGTTTAGCAATCCCCTGGCCTCACACCCCAGAACAAAAGCCAAAGTCCTCACCATGATGGGCAAGATCTGCCATGATCTGATCAGCCATTTTCTCTCTGACCTCAACTCGCACCTCTCCCTCATTCCCTCACTGTTAGCCTCAGTTGCATTGGCTTCTTCCCTATTTCTTCAACAAGCTCTTACCTCAGTCTTTCCCCTTGCCAGGTCTCTGCCTAGAAAGCTCTATCCAAATGCATCCCTCACTCACCAGGTATCTCCCCAGATTCACTTTATCAGGATCATCCTTTCTACATGTTTTCCTACCCATAAACACATTCTTCAGATTCTTCTCCATGTTTTTCTTTCTCCTCAGAAATTGTCACAAGTACACTATATTTTACTTATTGATCTTATTTATGGTCTCTCCTGCTGTCAAACTCCATGAAATGTTTTAGGAGGGAGTGTTTGTTTTGTTCTCTCCGATATATCCCTGTATCTTGAAAAATCTTGGAAGACAGTAGATACTTAACATTTTTAATAGTTGATAAACTGATAAATGCTTATGAATGCTTTTCTCTAGCTCCAAGGGTCTTCTTAATGCTTGCTATGTATAGGTATTCGATTCTATTGCCTCAGTAAATTATAGAGGAAATTACTCTTCCAAAACACTTTAGTTTCAGATCTGAAGAAATTACAACATCCTAAATTAGAAAATGTATTGCAAAAGCTTTCTTTCAAATTGACCAAGCTTTTTAACAAAAGTTAAACTTGCTTTAAAAAAGACTTATCTGCGATTTGATCAACAGTGAGAGAGAGTGTTGTTTTGAGAACTCGAGAAGACCAAATTTCTCTTTGTTTTATTTTGTTTTTGTTGTTATTGCTATTTTGTGGTGCTGGAGATTGAACCCAGGGCCTTAGCCATGCTAGGCAAGCTGTCACCGAGATATACTTCCAGCCCCCCAGGTGTGTCTTGTAGGGAATTCTGAATTTTATTTCCATGTTCTGATTCCCAATGACTTGAAACTAAATTCATATGTTACATGGATCCTCTTAGTAACTTCAGAGTGAACTCATATGTGATCAAAAGACCTTTCTGATGTCAAAATACCTTTACTCACATTCACTAATTATTAACTAAAATGAAAGGTAGGTTTTGCAAAAAGAAATTTGTCATGTCACCATGAACTGTTATCTTTTTGAAGGAAAAGATGAAGTTCAGCAAAGAGCAAATTACACCTTGGCCAAAGACTATAGACTTTGCTTTGAAAGAACTGTAAAGACATACACACACAAGCACATCAGACCCCATCCCCAGGCTCTCTGCTCCTTCAGGTTAAATTCCACCCAGGGAGAGAGCTTGAGAGTATCCTGATAGAAACAACAATTTTAGTGACATTTAGTAAATTCAGTAACATTCACAAAGAAAACTAGCTTTAAGACAAAAATCTAACTCTTACAAGAGACTTTTGCCAATGACTTTTTCAGTTTAATTGTCTAAAAGCATTTATACTGTTTCATAGCAATTTCTACAACTGTATTCACCAGTTTAGAATTATAAACTGAATATAGTTTTCAATATGCTCCTATATTGTAAAATCTATAGAGAAAATATTTGTACTGTCTAAAGGTATCATTAAAGTTACTTATATGAACTGCTACATGTACCTGAGTTGCGACATGTGTATCAAATCACCACTATCAGAAAGAAATTCTAATTTTTCCTAAACAAGATACAAAATCAGGATTAAAAACAACACCTCTGCAATGTTTAGACACTGAAACCAATATGTTAACTTACTGAGTTACAAAATTGCCCAGAAAACACAATGTCCTGAAGCTGGGCAGGGGATGCAGCCAGCATACAGATGACACTGACTAAATACTTCTTGAGAGAACAAATGAATGCAAGCTGAATTGGGTGGAGAGAAGCAAGAATTATGAGAAAGGTCAAAGGCAAAAGTAGCCATGTTATATGCAGAGAAGAACATTGCTCTATCCCTTTAAAGCTAATGAATATTCTCCCTCTGGAATTTTGTATTTCTTACTTTTGGTTTCCCAAATTAAGTTGATACTTGCTAATTAGCTTGATATTACTAAAAGTAGTATTTTATTGCTATCCTACTACTTAAGTAATAGTAATTTTAGAAATAGGATACATCAAAACAGCGTTTTTCTAAAATGATAACTTCAGCATCACTTTTCTTTTTCTGTCACTTGATGTTGACCCAGCTTCCTATATTACTCATGGTTTATTCATGGCTTCTTTAAATGGTTACAAAAAGCAGCATAGGAAATCTCAGTGCATTTGATAAAAAAATTTCAAGAGAACCTATAGTCAAATACTTCAGGGTGGCATTTGTTCAAAACATTGTAATACACATTTCCTAGGTGGCACAGCACATTAAACAGAGTAAAAACCCAGCATATGACCTTCTCCTAGCCTCTCACATTCTAACCTCCAACTAAGCCTCCAACTAAACACCAAAGCCTCTTAGGGGCTCACAGCGCCACAACCTGGAACCTCCAGAATAGTTATAATCTTTGTCCTGGCAACCTGCGGATTTGAAAAACCATCATATTTGGATTGACTGAGCTTCAAATCATGTTCCCAAAGCTGAAAGTATCAACAACAAAATGCTGAAATTGTATTTGCTCATCTATACACACAAATGTGGACTTGTGTAAATTTTCATCATTTCCTAGATTTTACAAAAGATTTCACATACTCGGAGTGGTGCATGTGGCATATGATCCAACCACCCAAAGGAATCCATGTCACAATTTTTTTTTCAGTACTGGGGGGCTAAACACAGGGCCTCAGGCATACCTTGCAAGCACTCTACCACTGAGCTGTATCCAGAACCCATTTTTTATTCTTTTTTTTTTTTTTTTTTTTTTACCGTGAGACAGGGTCTGGCTGTGTTTTATAGGCTGCCTCTGGCCTCGAACTCATGATCCTCCTTCTTTTGCTTCCTGAGTCCCTGGAATTACAGTTGTATGCCACCATACCCAGCTTCCATGTCACATTTTTTAATCCCAGGGACTCAGAAAGCTGAGCCATGAGGATTGAGAGTTTGACATTAGAGGCAGACGAGCAACTTAGTGAGACTCTGTCTCAAAAAGGAAAAAAAATTTAAAGAGGCTCAGGGTACAACACAGTGGGAAAACACTGGCATACCAGGGTTCAACCTCTGGTGACATGAACTAATTTGTTTTTGAGCAGTTGGTGACATCCTGAGGTTATTAGATTGAGAATTACTGATTGTATTCTAGTTGGACAATGGGTAATATTTATTTTTGACTTCTAAATTTTAACTAAAGTGAATGGTTTTTTACAAATTTTTTCTTTTTTTAATGAGTGCATTTTACTGGTCCTGTTTGTGTGTGGCTATTAGTTGCTGTAACATTAATGGCTCATTTACACAGAATGTTTCCTTAAAGATGTCCTTCATGAAAAGGACAAGTTTAGACTTGGTAACAATGATTTACTTAATTTATCTTAAATTTGGTTTCAGTGAACAACCCTAATTAACCTGATTTTTTGCTGATAATCACTCTCAATGGAATCAAATCACAAATCCGGGGATGGATTGAGCGGCACCCAGAAGGAAGCAGCCCTCCGTGCACTGGTCCAGCGCACAGGATATAGCCTGGTCCAGGTAGGAACTTCTTGAGCCATCTGTGGAGAGTCACTACGAGTCCACAGAGTGGTGGGAATGTCAGTGGTCCTCGGAAACATGGTGGGAATGATAGTTGTGTCACCCTGTAGATAGATGTCCCTTTCCAAAAGAAGAAAATTGCACCATTGCAGTTCTGTAGGTGATGTTCTTTCTGTGCTGGGTTATCCACTCTACCTTAACTTGTTATTGGAAAACAGAATCAATATCCACAGTCATAGAGACCATCACAGATTCCAAAGAACATGTTAGAATATGAAAAGGCAGCTGGAAATTTCAGGTCCTACTGAAGTACAGCTTAGTTAGTATTTCAGGAATTAGCAGAGAACAAAGTAGTCAGGAACTAGCTTTAGTTTCCAGAGATATCTCTGCAGATGTAGGAAGACTTCTACATGTGGTTTCCAAAAACTGAACATTTTGTCAACTTAGCTAGTGCAGTTTGTTTTTTCAATGTATATAACCATCCAGTCTAAGATAGATAACACTAACTACTGTCCACTTTTAAAAAGGGGGAAATAGTCACAGTCTTAAAACTATCTATTTATAAACATTGTTTGTTAGGAATTATCTATATACATTATTGTCATTATTATATCTTCCTTTACAGAATGTGTGCTACATTAAAAGGCAGATTATCCTATTTGAGTAAATTACCCTATTTGAATAAATAATATTGTTCCCTATGTGGGAGGAATTGAGAGAAGCCTTTCACACCACCTAAAGATGAGGAAAGGGTGGGAAGAAAAGTGCGTGGAGCGGTAGATATGTAGTTCCTGACTTTAAGCTTGTGGAATACACTAGGCTGATGGGTCTCACTTCTCCTGAGATATCTAAGAGTAAGATAGGGTTGTCTGCTGCTTTGATGTTGACAAATAAATTTGCATAAGTTTGAATAATGTTGCTCTTTTTATAGTAAGACAATATATTTTAATTTCTCAGCTACTGTTTTTCAGCCACATACATTTGCAACTTAATCAAACCTAGGTACAATTAGGAAAACAAATACCATAGTTGATTAACAGTAAACTATGTCAGTGTCCTTTTGTTAGATGTTCCTTTGTCAGATTGTTGAAAATTGTACTACATTTAGTTTTCAACTAACTCTATAATCATCTCCCTTGTTATGCATAATAAATACAGTGGTTGTTGTTGTTATTAGGTGCCTATGAGTCCCACTGACTCATGACTCTTATGTACAAAAGAACAAAACACTCCCCTACACTGTGCCATGTCTGGCACTATTGTCAGTGCTACTCTGCTATTCATAGGGTTTTTCAATGGATGTTTCAAGAGTGGGCTGCCAGGTCCTTCTCCCAAGCCTAGAGCACCCAATATTCCCAGGTAGTCTCCCATCCAAGGACTAACTAGGCCCAACCCTGCTTAGCTTTCCAGAACAGACAAGGTCAAATGCCTGGGTGGTATGGCTGCAGACACTCACAGTGGTAGTAGGCTTTTTTAACATGTCAAAAAGTTTTTATGATTTCATGGTTGACTTTTAAATTTTTCATTTAAATCAAGGGAGAAACTATATATTTGTTTTAATACTTAATAAAGTCAAATTATTTCAGAATCATTAGTAAAGTTTAAAAGTTTTGTCTCTAAAATTAATGTACTTCAAAATGAATGATTTAAAATTTTTATATAGCTCACTATTTTATGTCTCTCTCTCTATATATATATACATATATATGCACACACACAAACACATATATACAGATGTATATGAGGGTGTTCTGCTTCTCTAATGATACATATGATAGAAATATGCATGAATCTGTGTAAAGAAATATTTATATTACCTTACTATCATAAACCTAAACGTATAATAAGGAAGTTATTAAATAAACTATGAATGCATAATCATTACAGCCAACAAAAACAACTGAAGGGAGATAATCCTAAAGCAATATAAATTGTCCATTTAATTTTAATCTGAGTGCTGGCTCTCTCTTTTTCCTCAGATAAAATTTATAGCAAGTCTCATGGCTTTTTCTAGTAGCTTTCAGGTAATAAAAGCTTCTTCACTGAAAGATTAATATGTCTAGTCTAGTCTAATTAGAAAGACTTAACATCATTTCCTGTTCCCACGCATGTCAAGGTGGTGGGTGTCTTCTTTTCTGTCTTCCCACTTTATGCTTTACTCTCCCCGCCAGTTTACTAACTATAATTTCTAACCTGGAACTGAAGCAGAGGGAGGAATAAAAGCAAAGGAAGAGCTAAAAGCAAAGGGAGGAAGAAGGAAATTTTTTCCTCTATTAATTCTGGCACTGGGCTGGGGTTTAGCTCAGTTGGTAGAGCATTGCTCTGTGCTCTCTGAGGCTCCAGGTTTGATCTGTAGCACTGCAAAAATGGGAGAAGGACTTGGCGGGCCACTCCCAAAACAATCCTGAAACAATCAGCCATTGAAAACTATGAATAGCAGAGAAGCGCTGACATAGTTCTGGGCATGGCACATTGTCAGGGAGTGTTTTGTTCTGTTGTACATAGAGTTGCTTTCAGTTGGACCTGACCTGACAGCACCTAGCAATTCTGGCACTGGGTCTTCCAGACCTGACAGGTATGAAAAAGCTTATGGAATACTTTGTAGGACTGTCAAAGACATCTTAATTCCTCTGTAGGGGCTTTCAGCTGACTGCATTTTTTTGAGCCTCAACCTCTTTCTGCTGAGTTCTTTTAAACAGTAGGCAGCCTCCTCTAAGAGGATGAAAGATAACAGACAACTCTTAAATGCTGCCAAACTCTCATCCACTAGAAACATTCAAATTCTCTGACACAGTAACATCTGGAAGTACGCGTGACCCATAATAACCAGCTCTCCTCACCAACATGAAAGCAGCAGGCCACCCTTGGATGTTGTTGTTAGGTGTCCTCAAGTTGTATTCAACTCATTGCAACCCTCAGAGGGTTTTCGGTGGCTGATTCTTTCAGGATTATTTTGGGAGTGGACTGCCACATTCTTCACCCATTTTGGCTGTGCTGGGGATCAAACACAGGTCCTCAGAAACTAAGCTAAACTCGAGCTCAACTCACCCTTGGATACCTCAGGAGTAGTGAGACCCGTCAGCCTCCAGTGCTCCCCAAGCTTAAAGTCAGGCAGCACATATCCATTTCTCTACATGCTTGTTAAACCACCCTCTCTCCAACTGTTTGTGAAGTGAAAGGCACCTCCCAATTCCTCCCACATGGGGAAAACTGTTGTTATTGTTAGGTGCCACGGAGTCAGCTCCAACTCATAGTGACCCTGAAAGAATTTTCAATGGCTGATTGTTTTGGGATTGTTTCAGGAGTGGATTCACATGTCCTTCTCCTGTTTTTTGTGATGCTGGGGATTGAACCTGGGTCCTCAGAGAGTACGGAGCCTTGCTCTACCAACTGAGCTACAGCCCAGCCATAGGGGGAACTAGACTCCATATAACAGCAGTTACCTCCCAATATCTGTACTGCAGAACCAGTATTCTGCCTCCTCCTCATCCTTCCAGGTGCTCTACTGACTGGGGTTAGTAGTTAAACAAGGGGTCCAAAGAATCAAATTCCATCTCAAAATCCTGTTACAAATAAAATTATACTCAGTTACTAAAATTCTTCAAGACAGAAAATTATGATAATTATAAAAGAGTGGACCAGGCATGTGTCAAGACAAAACCTCAAATTCTGTAACTTAGAGAAAGCCCTTTTATCTTTTAAATACCTCAGTGCTCATCCTCTGGATTATAGTTAAGATTAATAATAATTACCAACAAAGAAAGAAGTCAACATAACATTTACTTTTTAAAAAAAAAAATTGATGTACAAAAGTGAAGATAAAAAGACATTTTAATATAACGTAAGGGGCATTGCCCTAAGATGATAGTTCAGAATTTTATGATTTTTGCTAATTTATGTCATAAGGATTTATGTTTGGTATATCTTTGCAATCTCTGATATTAAATGTTTTCTTCTTGCAAATAAGACTTGAAAAAAGCACAGTGTGATGAATTCATGTTCTCTTATCACTAGCAGGACAAATACAGCTACCAAAAATAGGATTTTGCAAGTTACTTAATAACATGAGCCAGTCTGTTAGGTGGCAACTGGTATAACAACACGTGCTTATGAAAGTTTAGAAACATGCTTTGTGATATCTTTTTTTGTAATTGGATTTCTTTGGATACTGATGGCTGAAAACTTTATCGAAGTACTTCACAGAATAAAAGAAACAATGTATGACCCTGAATATAGTAGGATTTCAATAAATATTATTGATGAACTTTGTACAAAGTAGACAAGTTAAACTTCAGGTTTCGCAGTTGTGCTATGCCATGTAGAAATAGAAACTGTGCTACAATGTGAACATGTAAATAGTCTTTGTCTTTGGGTAATGGAATTATTTTAGTGCTTTTCCCCTACTTTTTCACTCCTGACTATACTTCCCAGACTTTCTAAAACTAGCATATAATGTCTGAGAGTCAAAGAAAAAAAATCACATTATGATGACCCTTGTCCCAAGACTTCATTAATGTGGCTCATAGACTCTGTGACATGAGATGCCTTAGAACTAGGAAAATATATTCTCATGGATGTGCATATTCAGAAATCCTTCCATCCAATGTGAGATCAGCTTACATCAATTTTAATTCTACTACAACAAAAGCTAAATATATGTTAATAAAGTAAACTCAGGATATTTATTATATATTTTAAATGATTTAAAATATAGTACATATTAGCATTATTTGTCCAATTATCCTATTGGTAACCTGTTTTCTAAAAATCACAGGACAATGTTTATGAGATACGATAGTCCTGTTGCTTTTTTAAACAAATTGTTGCCCTGGAAAAACATCAAGGGTCCTTGTTTTTATTTTTCTGCTTCTTTTCCTTATTCTCTACTATCAAAAAACAATTTATTAGAGGTAAACCTTGGGATTACAGAAGTATAAAATATATTGACTAACCTAAACTATATATAAAATAGATGTGTTGAAAATGAATTTTTCACAAATTTAAATAACAATATTTTCTCATAGGAGAAAATAGTCAAGGTGTCACAAACTATAAGGACGCTTTTTGTATAAAGTCTTAAAAGTGACTATACTCTTTGACCTAAGAAATGAGGAAAAATATTTATACATAATGAATGTTTAACACAATTTTTAAAAAATTAAACTTATCCTAAATGTCTAATAGAATATTAATGGCCAAATGAGATATAATCTTCTATATTTCCAAGTTATATAGTCACACAAAAATATTATTTCAAAGAATTTTCAAAGACACAGAGAAGTGTGTACATTTCAACAGTTAGTTAAAAATGTAGATGCTACATATAAGTTTCCAAACAACATTTTAAGAAGTCATTCATACATAATTTTAAAAGTTGGAAAATAGCAACTGTAATCTCTGAATAAGTATAATTTTTCTCTGCTTGATGCTGTTCTTTATTTTCTAAAGTTTCTATAATGAAAATGGATTATTTTTGTTATAAGAAGAAAAAATCTCATAAGGTAGAAAAACACTTCTCAGAATCATTTGGTCAGGAGTTTTGTTTTTTTAAAGCGGGATGAGGGAGGAATTTCATGGCGAAAACTTCATTATGTCACCTGAATGATAGGTGCCTGGGTTCATTAGGCTATTCTTTCTAATTCTTTAAATGTCTGATATTTGTTTAATATTCATATAGCCCAATCCTTTTATTTTGCAGTTAGGAAACAGGCCATAGAGTTATACAATTATAAACCAGGGGTCGGCAAATGATGACCCATGAACCAAATGTGGCTACAGCCTGTTTTTGTTGTCATTGCAAGCTACTAATGGTTTTTACATTTTTAAAGAGTTGTTTTAAAAAAATAAAGCCTAAAATAGCAACTATCTGACCTTTTACAGAAAAAAAGTTTGCTAATCTCAACTCTAATCCTGAAGCTACTATCCTCTGCGACAGGCTAATCCAGAGATTTTGACAAAAACTTCTTATAATATAGAAGTGTTTACACTTCCTTAAAGTAGATTCATCCCTCCTTGACCTTCCCATTCATGCCAACTCAAGCATTGAGCCCTCATTCATTAAGTCCCTAAGGAAAAACATGGTTTCTGCCTTTATGAAGATTATTCTCATAAGGTAGAAAATAAACAAGGAAAGAAATAAAATAATCAAAGATAATACATGCCTTGAATATTATAAACCAGGTGGTATAACAGAGAAAGGCAGGTGACTTTCTCCAGACAAGATGACACTGAAGTTAAGACTTACAGAATGAGAGCAAATAGGTCTATCAAACTGTCAAAGGTCAAAGACAAAGAGAGGATCCTGAAAGCAGCAGGAGCAAAGAAGCAAATAAAATATAAGGGGGTTTCACTATGCCTAGTGTCAAACATCTCAGCAGAAACTTTACAGGAGAGAAAGAGGTAATACATTCAAAGTTCTGAAGGAAAAACAAAACAAAACAAAACTGCCAGTCAAGAATATTATATCCACCAAAGCTATCCTTCAGCAATAAAAGTGATGTGGAGACTTTCTCAGACAGACAAAAGCAGAGGGGATTCATCAATACCAGATTTATCTTATAAGAAATGCTAAGTGGAGTTTCTCAAGATAAAAGAAAAAAACACTAAGGAGCAGAGCTTCAAACCCATGAAAAACTGGGTTCAGGTTTGGATATGGGTTCAACATGTTAAAATTTAGAGGACTCGGGTTCAGTTCCAGTTTAACTCCTATGTGTAGACAGCAGAGATTCAAACTGAATCTGAACTTGAGCCTTGAACCTCTTTCAGCACAAGCACTTTTAAAAACTTTTCCGAATCTGAATGTGACCCTAAACCCAAACCTGAACCTAAACCCAGTGAAAAATTAAATTTGGGCTTAGTTTTTAATTTTTTTGTATCATTAGTTATTAAAAAATTGAAAAAAAAATTCATTTGTCTACACTTAGGATTAAAATTTTAAACCCAAACTGAGCCCAAACTCTCTAAATTTTAATATATTGAGCCAACACCAAAACCCAATTTTGCACAGGTGTGAAGCCCTGCTAATGAGTAACATAAAAACACCTAAATGTATAAAACTCACTAGTAAGTATCCAGTTAAATTCAGAATACACTAATACTATAGTTATGGTATGTAAGCCACTTACATCTTTAGTATGAAAAGCAAAAGACAAAACTATTAAAAATAATTATAATAGGTCTAGAGGTATAGCTTAGTGATAGAGTGTATGCCCGGCAAGCATGGGGCCCTGAGTTCCACTTCCAGCACTGAACAATAGGAATAATAATTATAATAATTTACCAAGAAATATGTAATATAAAATATATAAATTTTGATATCAAAGATTCAAAATGGAGAGGAATTAAAGAATAGGGCTTTTTATTTACCTGCTCAAAATTATCAGTTAAAAATAATCTTTCATAACTATATTTTTGTAAGCATCATGGTAACCACAAAAAAAAGCTCAGACACACACACACACACACACACACACACACACACACACACAAAAGCAAGAAATAAAAAAACACAGTACTAAGGGAAAATCACTTAACCAAAAGGAAGACAATAAAAGACAAATAAAATAAGCCGGGGCACTGTGACATCTGATCCTATCAGATCTCAGAAGCTAAGCAGGGTCTGGCCTGGTTAGTACTTGGATGGGAGACTTCCTGGGAACACCAGGTGCTGTAGGCTTGGGAGAAGGACCCAGCAACTCACTCCCAAAAAACAATTCCCCATTGAAAACCCTATGAATAGCAGAGAAGCACTGACAATAGTGCTTCACCTATTGTATGTGGGGTCACTATAATTTGGATACCAACTTGAAGGTACCTAACAACAACAACAAGAGACCAGAAAACAACCAACAAAATGGTAGCAATAACTCCTCATCTATCAATAATTACCTTGAATGTAAATGGATTAAATTCCCCAATTAAAAGACACAGAATGGATGAATGGATGAAAAAAATAGGACTCAACTACAAGGTGCTTACAATAGACTCTACCTGTAAGTATGCACATAAACTGAAAGCAAAAGAATGGAAAAAGATATTCCATGCATATGAAAAGCAAAGATTAGGAGAAGAAGCTATACATGTATCAGATTAAAAAAACACTAAGTCAACTGGAAAAAAAGACAAAAGTCATTAAATAATGATTAAGAGATCAATTCAACAATAAGCTACAAATAATACAATGCAAACAATAAGTAGCTTTAGGACTTTAGAGTTTACTACTTGGATTCATCTAGACTAGCTCAGAGAGAAGATGAAGAAACTTTAGCACTGACATTCTTTTCTAACACTGCACAAAAATCCTAGGAACAGAATTAGGAACTTCACTTTATGACAAAATATAGCTTCTGGATCCTTTTTCTTCTGTTGTTTGTTCTCAACACATGCTCAGATCCCTGATATCCAAGGACAACAAATCATTCACCAAGTGCATAGATACTGATTCTTTAAATAGGTAGCAATAAGCATGAGAACAGGATGAGATCACTAAGTCATCACAAGCCTCCCCAGCCTTATCACCCAGGGCACCCACAAGCCAACTTTCTTTAAAAGCACAGAAGAAGCCTGGCTTCTTCTAGCCAGAGGTGCCATAGTGTGATGTGAAAGACTCCTAATAAAGGAGTTCTGTAAATCCCTTCATAGAGAGAGCATGTGCCCAAAATTTGTGGGAACTTCATCATCCCAATAAATAGAAATGTGTTCTCAAAGCTAGTTTCAAATAGCAATGAATATCTCCTCCAATAGCTTAATAGAGAGCTGGAGGAAGAATTTCTATTTTAATAACTTAATAATTAGTGTGAGCTTCATGACCCAAATATGCAGAAGCAGGGACAAAAGCTAACCATTATAAAATGTAAAAAATTGCTATCAAACACAACTGGACAGCTGGGCGCGGTGGCGCATGCCTGTAATCCCAGCGGCTTGGGAGGCGGAGCCAGGAGGATCGCAAATTCAAGACCAGAGGAAGTCTTCGTAACTTAGCAAGACGCTGTCTCAAAAAGTAAAAAGAAAAAGCAAAAGAAAAAAAAAATAAATAAAGGACTGGGCGTGCAGCTCAGTGGTCCAGCACTTGCATAGCATGCAAGCGTGAGGCCCTGGGTTCAATCCCTAGTACCGCAAAAAAAAAAAAAAAAAAAAAAAAAAACTGGACAAAGAAGAAATGAGTGAGATCATCAGCTGCCCAGTCATGAACTTGTCTAGGATTTCAGCAGCTGTGATCCTTTAGAATGCTTCAGAAGTGCTAAGCAGGGAACTGTGTTGATGTTAAATGGTATATCGCAACAGCATTAACACTGAATCCCAAAGTAAGAGAATTATTTCACTTTCAATTCTTTTAGGCTTTCTGGTGAGGAAAATAAGCTATTGAAAGTACAGCTTAAATAATATTACAGCCCCTGCTAATCTTTACAAGCAGAGAGAGAGCAGGACCAGAGCTTAGAGCTTTTAGTAAACAACAATTGGCAGCTAAAAGTTCATCATGATTTCTGTGTTTTATAACTGCTTTTATAATTACCTTGTGTGTGTGAAAACTAATACTGATAGTCCACTTATAAGAAACACAAACACACACACACACCCCTAAGTAATAAAGTGGATCAATAAAAAGAAGCCATTAAGAAATTAATAGAATAGATGTCAAGTGGATATGAATATGCAACTGGAGTTACACTATTTTTCCTTTATTTCCTTTATTTATAAATATTGGTGGGGTACAGAGTAATAAGACTTTTGCTAACTATTATATCACTTTTGATTAAATTTTCATCAACTTAAATATTTTACAGAACCATTTGATTAATATGTAATAAAAATCATATGCAATCATAGTTTATATTCTTAGTGACTTTTTTTCTTTCCTTTGATACACTAATTTTCAAAATTTCCACAATGTAACCTGCATTGGCCTATTGACTGGCTCACAAAACATCCTATGAACACTTTTTTCCACATTTAAATATAGTGTCAAAGTCAACCTCTCTTTCCAAGCACCCTAATATCCCCACAGGACTATTACAATCACCTTATAAATCCCACTTTTTTAATAGATGAAGAAATTAAAGTCAGGAAAGATTGAGTGTCTTGCCAATTCCCTCAGCTTGTGAAAATTAAAACTCATGGGGGTGTGATAAAGAGAATGACTGTATGAAGTTCTTTGCATACCAAAAACCAAGTGCATTAGATGAGAATACCCTTGGCATATGTTAAACTAGGAGAAGATAGGACAGGAGTTACCCAAACCAAATGTTTCTTATTATGTCTTTATACGCACATGGACAGTTTTATATAGCTTAATCAAATCTTCAGTTGCTATATTGGTTAATTTGAAAATGCAAGCTGTATCTGTAAGTAAATAAGTTAGAAGAGCCTACTAGATAAATTACACATTCTAAAAGCCCCAAACTGATGAATGCATCACCAAAGCTTTCACCAACTTATTTCTTAAATAGAGGCTCCTGTAGATTGCAACAAGAGGTCAAGACACATGTCCAAAACCAGACGTGAGCATGAGCACAGCAATTCCTAGCCTCAAAAAGGAAGCATATTCTTTGCAACCCATCATTATGCAAACTTCACGGCAAAACATAAACAGAAGGCTTAGAAGTGAGTTGGCAGCTGGGTGCAGTGGCTCAGATTTGTAATCCCAGGGACTCGGGAGGCAGAAGCAGGAAGATTGGCAAGTTAGAGGCCAGAGGCACCTTGCATAATTTGGCAAGATCCTGTCTCAAGAACAAAGATAAAAAATGGGCCGGGGGTGCAGCCCAGTATTCTTTGCAAGAATACTTGCAAAGTATGTGTGAGGCCCTGGGTTCAACCCCTTAGTACTAAAAAAAAAAAGAAGAGGGGTAGGAGGAGAGTTGGTATTTTACATGGTCTCATTGTACAAACAAATATGCATGCTCAAAAAGTTTTCTGTTTCTAATCTTGCCTGTTCTTGAATTTAATATGTCTATGAATGTCCAAAATCTTGCCATATGAAAAGCTTTATAAAACACAAGTTATTTTTAGAAGCTTATTTGCTTTTAAATACTTCAAACATTGAGATGCTAATTCCCTAAGGGGTAGGTTGCAGCACATAATCGTCAAAGATAAAGGAAAGTTATTAAAAGATGATGTTATTAAATACTTTAATTTTTTAAAAATTAGTCTTCTTCCTCATAAAACAACTAATAGCTTAATATGAAGTTAAGGCTATTTACCCAGGCAGTAGACTTTCACTAGTCTATTTCTAGGAGAATATCTAGCATTCATATTGCATATGCCTTTTAAGGATTATAGGAAATGACTAATAAAGTAACATCAACTTCCAAAGTACATTTGTATGGAAATTAAATAAATTATACTTACTAGATATTCCCAGTCTAAAAATAGATTTTGCCAATATGAAGTTGTTGATCTTAGTAAGGTGCAAAAATGAACTGCATAAAACAGAAAATTACCTTTTAGGTAGAATTAAAAAAATGAAAATTCCCTATAGTACTGTCTATTTTCCCCAGGCAGCAGAAACATTGAAGACTAAATATAAAATCACATCGAAGAGAGTCCTTTCACTACATCTTATTTAAGGCCTAGTAAACTTGCCTTGAACTAAAGAAGGATATGGCAATCCACTCCCAAAGCAATCTCAAAGCAATCAGCCATTGAAAACCCTACGAGGGTCACTATAAGTCAAACCCGACTCAATAGCACCTAACAACAACATACTTGCCTTGAACCCTATCATACATTGAGGGATCTGGAATATGAGTGAAATGTAATACAAATAATGTCTAATAAAGACTTCTACTTAATCTCACATATACCTGGGAACATATAGTATAGACTTATGAACCACAAGAGATACAGTCCAGAGAGATATTCTCAGTGCTTGATGTTAACTCTGAGAACCATGCCCAGGCATTTGGCCCCAGAACTACTGTTCTGTGTATGGCAAGCCTGTGAAGGCTACCAATGCCACCAAGCACCTGAAAGAACAGAATCAGAAATAAATAAACCCAGTCACTTGAAAAATGGGGAGGAGAACACCTGAAAATAGTTTAGTTAGGAAAAGTATGCAATTTCTTTCCTGTTGGAGAGGAAAAAGAAATACAAAGAACCACAGACAACCACAAAGATTACAGATTTGGAATATAAAATTCCCAGAGTCATTTTTTTCCTCTTTAATTTTTTATCTCAAGACAGAGTTTAGCGAAGTTACACAGCCTGCTTCTGGTCTTGAACTCACAATCCTCCTGCCCCAACCTCTTAAGTCACTGGCCTTACAGGCAGATGTGCATCACTGCATCTCACCTCCAAAGAGTCATTAAAGAAATTAAAATTGCTCCTCAGGAAAAAAGGGACAGAATGAGGGTTCATTAATTAACATTCTTCCAGCTTGTAAACAGGCTTATGTGTGGGTGGGGAAACCACCTGGTCTCCAAGTTTGGTGAGATTGAACAGGAAAGTGGGCATCACACACATCATGCAGAACTATGAGGCTAGTAAACTTTGAGATGAAAAGTGGTCCCAATTGTTGAATAGTGTGTATATATCTCCATTATATATATCAAGTGAATTTCTTGGCATATGTATACATATATTCATATACATATGAATATATATTCACTTGATTGAGAATCATGGAAAAATCACTCTAGTGTTTCCTGCAATAATTAAACCACTGTGACTTTAGACAATTTTTATAATGTCTCTGGGCTCAGTTTCCTCATCTATAAAATGCATAGGTTGGGATAATGTAAGAACTAAAGGAAAATAATGTAACTTCAAGCATGTTCTCGGGACACATATTTTGTCTCTACTGTTTACTGATTGTATGAATTTGGACACATTCTTGCCTTGAATTCCTAATCCTCATAGGTTTGTTCAGAATATGAGTCAATATATGTAAAACACTAACTTGACTACAGTTAGCTATTATTTTTGGTGCCATTATGTTTATGTGCAAATAACAGAAGTTAATTCTGGCTGATTAAGCAGAAAAACAGTTAACTAAAGGGCATTAGATCATAGAAATTTTGGATTTGAGGAACCAGAGGCAAGGGTAAGCTTTAGGAATAAAACCCAAAACCATATCACGTATTTATAACAAGAAAATACATACACTATCACAAAGTGCTCAACACTGAAGCTTTGTCATGGCAATTTCTGCATGGACACTCAATTTTATTTTGCAGTAAAGGTATGATCATCCCAGCTGCAAGGGAAGCTAGAAAAACAGGTATCTGGTTTTTTGTTGTTGTTGTTTTGTTTTTGTTTTGTTTTTGTTTTTGTTTTTGTTTTTTTCAGTACCAGGGGTTGAACTCAGAGCCTCATGCTTGCATGCATGCTTTGCAAGTGCTATACCACTGAGTTGCACCCCCAGCCCATTTTTTCAGTTTTTGAGGCAGCATCTCGCTAAATTACTCAGACTGCCTCTGGTCTCGAACTTGCGATCCTCCTGCCTCTGCCTCTCAAGTCACTGGGATTATAGGCATGTGCCTCCGCACCTGGCTTGGGACCTAGCACTTTTAAATCCTGCAGGAAAAAGGTAGTTTTCCCAGATTCCCTAAATGTATAACAAGTTCTGATGCTTGGTGGCCAAAATGATTTCCATCTTTTCAACCATCATGCTAAGGCTTATTGTCCAGAATAACCTACTGAAGAAGGTCACCTAGTTTTATCCAATGTCAAGAAGATAGTAGACATAATTTCTTGAAGACTGTGGTTCTATCATGAAGGACTTGAAATTTCATCTATCATCCAAATAATCTTGACATATAAAGAGTTTCCAAATACTCTTCACATAAAAACTGAGTTATCACATAGGCTCACCATACAATATTTAAAATTAAGCCAGTAGGCTTATAGTCAGAATTGGATCCTCAATTTGAGGAATTAAAGGGTTTCCCTCTATTTATATGTAACTAGAGAAAGAAAAGAACTTGCAAGTCTCTGATTGGAAAAGCAAACATTCCCAGAGTTTAATAAACATCCTCTCATGCAAAACATTTTAAAAATTTGTATTGTTTCTCTAAACTATTAATATATTCGGGCTGCTAGAAAGAATGCATCCCATGAGAAGCACATCAGCCAGGAGGGAAAAGAGCGCTTAAAATTGGGCTTTATTTTAAACTCCCCAACTATAAAAATAATGTCTGAAATACCAGCAACCCACAGCCCCACTGTTCTTTCTGCGTAATGGACAGCTATTCTAACCCCATGACTAATGCCCAGTGCCTGCCCTAAATTGGTCCCAACTTCTACTACTGGTGCATTCCAAGCCCAGTGGGTGGTTTAGAGAGCAAATCACCAACACGGCATGAACTTCAGGGCATCTCTGAACCAGCCAGACTCTGCAAATCCAGACTATTCTTGGGGAGTGTTTTTTCAAGTGTTTATAGAAACCACAGAAACACAATTAATAAACTTTCCTTAACAATCAGTTTGACTTATAAGCAAATGAATCTTCTTACACCCATGCTATACACAAAATAGTTTGGTGGTATTTTTAGTAATTACAACAATCAAGAAACTTGAAGGGAAAAATTTCAAAGGCCCATTTATTTTCGAACTGTCAGATGAGGCTTGTCAAATCAGAAATTCTGGAATAACAACTTTACTCTTATGGGATAAGAGTTTGATTCTTCAACCCAAAGGGCAAAAATACTGCCCTGCTTATGCTAAATTTATTCTAATAAGCAACTAAATGTTACAGACATCTTACATGCACAGAAAAGACCCAAGAGGGATCATCATCTCCCAAATATACAGAGTCAGCCCAGAGAGGAGGAGGATGGTTGACAATAGTAATATGTCTTCTTTTCATTAATTTATTTACTTACTTATTTATTGGTTTTTGAGACAGGATCTCACTATGTATCCCAGACTAGCCTGGAATTCATGATCCTCCTGCCTCAACCACAGAGGTGTTGAGATTTCAAATATGCACCACCATGACCAATAGTAATATGCCCTTCTGTAACCAATACATGGGAGATATGTTCTTTCCAAAATTTAGTGTGATAGAATGATTGGAAATTAGAAAGGATTGTAAATGCAGCAGGGAGTTTCCTATTTAATGGCAAGATAAACTTTTTTCTAAATAAGGAGTGTTTTAATGTATGTATGTGCTATAAGTGCCTCGTTGTTGTTAGGCATCATCAAGTCAGGTCTATCTACAACAGAACAAAACACTACCCGACGCTGTGCCATGTCCGGCATTATTGTCAGCGCTTCTCTACTATTCATAGGGTTTTCAATGGTGAATTATGTCAGGAGTGGATTGCCAGATTCTTCTCCCCAGCCTACAGCATCTGGTATTCCAGGCAGTCTACCATCCAAGTACTAACCAGGCCAAACCCACTTTGCTTATGAGATCATAAAGAATCAGATGCCACATGCTGTTGTTGTTGTTAGGTGCCGTCGAGTCGAGTCCGACTCATAGGGACCCTATGTACAGCAGATCGAAACACTTGCTGATTCTGTGCCAGGCAAACCATCTTATTTATGTTTAAGCCCATTGTTGCAGACACTGTGTTAATCCATCTGGTGGAGGGTTTTCCTCTTTTCCGTTGACCTGCCACTCTTCCAAACATGATGTCCTTCTCCAGGGATTGTTCTCTCCTGACTACATGTCCGAAATAT
>VMDO01029515.1:0-14445 GCA_007922755.1 Pedetes capensis | reverse complement strand
CTGGGATTACAAGGCGTGTTCCACTGGGCCCAGTACTAAACTTGTTTTATATTTTCTTTAAATCCTGGCATGCTTGTATATAAAATACCAATAGGTTGAATTTTTTAAAAAGACCTTAAAAGATCTCAAAATCCCCAGATTAATGATGATGTGATGCTCCTATGATATGCACATAGGCTGTATATGATTTGTAGAAATTTAAGGAATGAAGACAGTATTCTGTCTCTCTCAATTGGCAGAACCCCTGAAATATATCTCATATAGAACCTGAATATATTAAAATAGAACTGCTGCAACTCTGCTAGAAGGAATATCAACCCTTTCTTGATCTACTCTGGAACCCAAAGCATCTCTGTATAATACAGTTTATCTTTACAGTCTTTGCTGGAGACAATGATAGCCTTTAGACTCTCAGAACCAAAAGAGCACTCGAAGGTAAAGTAGCAAGTAGATGGTACACTGTGGTCTCATATATTAAGCATGAGACTTCTTCCGTTTTACTTCTGCTCACTTGATATTTCTTTCTTCTTTCTTGTTCACTTATGCCTCAGGTCATCATAATACCACTGCTACACAGACAGCTGGATGGCATTAAAACTGAACCTTGCACTAAAAATCCCACAATATGTGGAGGTGACAGGGAAAACCAGAGTATAATGGGGCCTAGATTAGTCATAAGTGTTTATGTGTCAAAAGATATGATTAGGTCTGAAGAAAAAACAAGAAACCAAGTGATGAAGGAGAATAACAATCCATCTTTGCACATCAATTACAAAACACTTGCAATACTGCTAAAAAAAACTAAACAATAATCAATTTTTAAAGATTTGGAAGAAAGATCACTTTTAAACTGATGAAAATCCAGAAGGTAGAAAAATGGTATTTGAGATGGTTAATGCTTCTATGCTTTACATGCCTCAAATTAGTCTATGGTCTAGTTCCCGTCTAGTAAGAAAAAAATCATTTTCTGTATGCTTTGGACTAGCATGTATCCATCATAACAGCTGTCAATTTCTTCCTTAGTTCAAAGAGTCAAACATACTTTTAAAGAATCTTCTATATTCACTTTTATTTACTTGTAATTAGTTTATGAGTTTAGTACAGTATTTTCCATTCTGTGGGTACTTAGTCCTTGTTAACTAGAGAACCAAATATTAGCCTTCTAAAAATACTTTAGTCTTTAAGGAAGTTAGCTTAGATATAGATTTCATGCCCTGATATTGACCTGTCACCAAGCAACAGAAATCTGTATTGTGAAGGATTAGAACTTACTCTAAAAATAAGTCCTAACATAAATGTCATTACTCAAGATTCCTCCCTTTGGGTAGCTTAACTAGTCATTAGTTGTAATCTAACCTCTTCAATTCACAAGCAGGTCCAGAAAACCTTCTGCCTTTAACTTGTCAGCAAGGTATTTACATTCAGTTAATACAGTAAGGAAGGCCAATTTGCTAATTTTGCCTTGCATAAGAGCTCAGGCATATCTTTATCTTTAAGTAAATTGTATGTAAAAGACAATCCAGCAACTAGTACTGTGCTAAAAATGAACATGAAAGTTAAAACATTTCAACATTAGCTACCAAAATTAGATCCATAATATTGTTCTTAATCTGTTCCTCAGCATCTTAATTTAAGTAAGTAAGTACTCTCTTCAGGAATGGGTCAGATTCATTAGAAGAGTGCTCAGCAGAGTCCACTGATAAGAAAGGAGACATGAAAATGGAGAGTCTGACAGAATTATTTTCATTTTACTTCTTCAATTACTCCTTCCCAATTTCTTCTACTGTTTACTTTCTTATAGATCAAAGGTTCTGTCCCTAATTGTCTTCTATTTCTGTTCTTTGGTGACCTCACTAATTTACATTATTTCAACTATCACCTCTTAATCTCTCTAAGCTTGGACTCTTTCCTTGGCTTGTCTTGCATTTTGTATTACCAGATAGACTGCTCCATCTAGATGTTCTGCTAGCATCTCAAACTTAACATGTCCAAAATCAAGATCTTCAGCCCCTAAATAAGATCCTGACTCGCTATCTACTTCTGTTAAAGGCATTAGCATTCTCTCATTCTTGGTATCATCTTTGAATTTTATTCCTTTGTTTACTTCTAGTAACCAATCTGATGCTGTGTCTTGTTTACTCTACCTTACACTCTCTGGCATATTTTCCTCCCATACTGCCATTTCTACCATCACTCTGGTACAAGCTGCTATCACTACTTACCTAGACTATTGGATTGGCCTCATAACTACTCAGTAAATGTCTGCTAAATGAATGTATGAAATAAGTGCTATCCCTGTTAGGTCTCTCACAACTTTAACCTATCTCCCACAACCAGGCCAGATTAATTTCCTAAAGCATACTTCTGACATTATTAGTCTTCTACTCAAAGTAGAGGCTCTTATTTTCCACATAATTAAATAACTTTTTGTTTAGGTAATTTAGTTAAGGTAATTCACATTAAGAGCTTTATCTTTCCAAGCCTACTTTCAATTCCTCTGAAACATTTTCCCCCTCACTGGAGCCAAGGTGGAATTCACTTCTCCATACATCCTATATGCTTGCTCAGGCCATTGTTTGAATTATTCCTATACCTACAACAATCCTACCCATTGATCCAGGCCTGTTAAAGATGTCATCCCCTCTGTGAAGTCTTCCCTGACTCCCAATCATGGTAGTTCCTCTTATCTTTCCTCTGAAACATCACAACACTCGGCTGATACTTTTTAAAATCACTTATGACCTACTCTGTGTTATGGCAATAAAATAAAACTTGTCTTATCCTGTATGATCTGAGGGAAGAAGTTTGCTTTATTCATATTTGAATACATTACACTGCCAAGAACAGTACTTTGTATAAGTTTTCAATATATTTTCAGTGTAGGGAAAAGAATGAGTAAATAAAAGGGAATACATATAGTATAGGAAAGAAATAAGTGCTAAAATCTGGATTATAAAATAAAATACTAATCCTTGTATGTAAGAAGAATGACCAAATTAAACCAAGCTTCATCTATACTTTTAAGCAAATACTTCTGACCATATTTTTTTAAAATCTAATATTTATTTATTTATTTATTTCAGCAGTACCGGGAAGTTCAAGCTCTGCATATGCTAGGTAAGCACTCTACCACTGAGCTACACCTCCAGTCATAATTTTATTTTTATTTTGACATTTATATATTGTGTTTTATTATCTACCATGTACTTCTCTATACATTTTATGGGTAAATTTATTTAATCTTTATGAACCCTATTTTACAAATTAGGAAACTGAGGCATGGAGATTAAGCAACTTGCTCAAAGTTATAAGCTTAGTGGCAGAACATAGGCAGTCTGACTACAGAAAACATATTCTTCACCATAACAATATATTGTACCTTTAGAATGAAGCATTTCCCTGACTTTAAAATTTGAGTAAATTGAAAATAAAGTATTTTTTTCTTGAAAACTCAGAGTCATTATAACTTTGTTTTATATACAATAAAAAACTGAGAAGATTGCTGGAATACAGAGGATCTTACACTGAACGCACTCAGCTTTTGTGGCTGGGTGGTTTTTTTTAAGTTTTTATTTTTTCCTTTGATGATAAACTGCTACTTACCACTTGTGACTATCAATGTGCTTAAAATGTCTTCCCCCTCTTTTCAATTTCCTAAGACTGATAATCACACTTATGAGAAATATGTATTAAATGAGAGCCAACAAGACTTTAAGGAACAACTTCTATAAAGTTCCTTAGGTTTTGTTACAACCAATGTTCCTGTATCTTCCATACAGATGTGAGAAACAAATCCATTAAGTTGAAGCTATTAGACCTCTGATCCAGAGACAGATAGGATATTACCATATAATTTCTGCTCACTGTATAAAATAATTATGTAAACTAAATGAGAGTCCTAAAAAAAGTTGGCCATGTTCCCTCAGAAGTGGCTTATACTAGCTCAGAGCTCATGACTAGAAAATGTCACAATATTTCTTAATTATTGCATCAAAACAATGCACAATTTCTCCATTCTTACCTTTGCACCACCCAAAAATCCCAGAGAAATGGCCACTCTAGCTCGGAGATCTGGCCTGTCTTTGGGCCATACATAAGAAAGCATTGCTTTTATGATTTTCTGAGTATCAACATCTTTTAACTGTAGAAAGAGAGAAAAAAACAGTAACATGTCATTTCAAATATAACCATACTTTAATAACATAGAATTATATAAATATTTGAGGAATACATGAAAACATTACAAATATAACTTTTATTCTGACTCTAAAGCCAATAAAAACTCAAGACACTTTGGAGAAATTGAAACTATTGCAACTGCATTGAAAAAACCACTCATTTTTCTTAAATTTCATATATTCACCTATAGTCAACCTCATGCTGCTAAAAAGTTATTCAGTAGTGGCAAGGGGACATGTAGTAGACATTTATTTTTTATCGAGTAAGTTATAAAACATTATATAAACCTTAAGAGATATTTCCATCTTTCTAGTCATTTTAGAAGTCCTAAGTCCAAACTCATGGTCACGCAGTTACAATACTGCATTTAGGAAAGCAGGCATCTTGGTATTGACTATATTGAACAGAGGTGGGGCTAATAAAAAATGACAAAAACAACAACAACAAAAAATATATATATTTATGAAATGTTCAGTATCCTCAATCATTAGGGAATGCAAATCAAAACTATACTGAAATTCCATCTTACCCCAGTCAGAATGGCTAGCATCAATAAAACACCAAAAGTAAATGCTGCCGAGGATGCAGAGGGAAAAAGGAAGCCTTATACACTGCTGCACTGCTGGTGGGACAGTAAACCAATACAGCCATTATGGAAACCAGTATTGAGGTCCTCAGAAAACTAAAAATAGAACTACCATTGATCCAGCCATACCATTCGCTAGTATATCTCCAAAGGAATCTAAGTCATCATACCATAGAAGACACCTTCACATCTGTGTTCACTGTAGCACTGTTCACAATAGCTAAGATATAGAATCAGCCCAGATGCCCATCAACAGATGAGTGGATAAAAAATGTGGTATATATACACATTGGAATTTTACTTAGCCATAAAAAGAATGAAATTATGTCATTTGCAGGAAAACGGATGGAACTGGAGATCATTTTAAGCAAAATAAGCCAGGCTCAGAAACAAATACCACATGTTATCTCTCTTATGTGGAAGCTAGATTTATTTTTAAAATGAAAAAATTATATATATGTGTGTGTGTGTATGTGTGTGTGTGTGTGTGTGTGTGTATATATATATATATATATATATATGTAACATTGGAAAATATAAGAGGATATATTTGGAGGGGGAGAGGAATAGTGAGAGGGGAGTAAGAGCAACATGGGAGGGTAGTGAGGAAGTGAATAAGAGTGAAGTACATACTATAATTGTATGGAAATGCCATAATGACACTCACTACATTGTACACTAATTAAAAAAATCTTCACTCAAAAATTGAAATAACTCAATTTCTGGAAAAGTTATTAAAAAGAAAAAAATGATAATGCTCTTTGTTGGTGTGTTGTTGTTGTTGTTGTTGTTAGGTGCTGTCGAGTTGTGTCTGACTCATAGCAACCCTCATAGGGTTTCCAATGGTTGATTGTTTCAGGATTGCCTTATAAGTGGATTGCCACATCCTTCTCCCATTTTTGTGGTGCTGGGATTTGAACCCGCGACCTCAGAGACTGCAGAGTAGCGCTCTACCAACTGAGCTAAATCCCAGCCCTTTGCTGGTGTAGGTATATAGAAATAAGCACTCAAATACACTATTAGTTGTGAGTATTTTGAAATAATCTTTCTGGAAAATAATTTGATCTATCATAAGCTTTCAAAATAACTCTGCCCTTTGTCTTTCAAAAATTTCATTTCTGAGAACTTATGCTTCAAAATATGCTTGGACTAGAATCTATTTTACCTCTTGAAAACCTCTTGAATCTTCTTTCCATGTCTGACCAACATAATCCAAACTATCATTCATTCTCACCAGAACCACTGCAACATCCTCCTAACTGATCTCCCCACATCCACTTTGTTCCCTCTCTAATAAGTTCATCCTATAATAAGATATCATTTCTAGCTTAAAACACTTAAGAAGAAACCTGTCATTCTTAGAATAAAAACCAAATCTATAACATGGAATATAAGGTTCTGCTTGGCCTAGCCCCTAAATGCCTCTCCAGCCATGTCTTCATATTGCTGCTTTCCATTCTGAGGCTGAACTGGCTTACTTTTAGTTCCTTAAACATGCTATAATCCCTCCTGCCATATGGCTTTTGCACAATAGTGTTTTCTCAGTCTAGGATAATCTCTTTCTAACACTTTCCTCTCAGGCTCCACAACCTCTTTCCAACTAGTTAACCACCAGCTTAAGAAGCAATTCCTCAGTGAAGTCATCTCTAACGCCAGTCAGGATCCTTTTCAGTTTTTTTCTAACAGATCAGAATTCTTTTTTTCAGAGCATCCATTTCAGTTATAAATTATATATATAGCAGTACAATTATTTGATTGACATCTACTTTCCTGCTGGAATTTAAATTTCATTTGAGTAGTAACTCTGTTTTGTACTCACAGTTGTAACCCAATACCAAATGCAATGGTTGACATACAGTAGGTACTCAATCAATACTGAATAAATGAATGAAAATTTAGCTATAACAATGTTTATGCCCATGCTGTCTTAATAGAAACAAAATCAGAAACAGTGTAAGTGATCAACATTGGAGAATAGTATAATAAATTGGAGGGAAAGCATACAAGAAAATACATGTCATTCACAAATATAGGTAGTGATGCCAAAACATATGAAATGAAAAAAGCACCAAAAATCTTATTTTTTGCAGGAGAAAACATGATATGTGTATGAGTTTACATGTCCACACAAAGGGATCTGGAAAACAATACCCCCAAAAGTGCCAACAACAGTAGCTTTGAGTGGGTAGAATCACTGATAATTTTATATGTTCTTCTTTTTGTTTACTTTTATTTTCTGTAATTCACATGTAATAAGAAAAAGTTTTAATTCATTTTGAAAGGGCAAAGGTGCACAACTTCAAGTAGATTTGCATAGCAAGGAAAAGTTGAAAATTGTTAACATACAGGAAACCAGGACAATACATTACATACTACAGAGTACATTTATATGACTATCTCCACTGGGCTTATGCAACTATTTTGCTAGTGTTTTGGGAAATTTATTGCACAAACAGTGACAGAAATAAAACTATTCCTATTGTACTGAAAACAGAAGGACTACTGTCTTCAGCTGCTTTACAGATGTTAGATAGCAAAAATATGAATGCTAAAAGTATAGTACTTAATGCTTTATTTTACACACATGACAACATACACAAGACACACATGTGCTGTTATAACTGGTAAGGGATTAAAAAACAGAATAAGGCAGTAATTTTAAAATTTACTTTTCCAGCTGAATGATTACAAAATAATTATGATTTAATGCATTAACCAAATGGGGGCATTTCAACCACTTTCCCATTTCACAAGTTTTGTTTGCCTTATGTTTTTTGATGGAATAATGGGAAAAAGGCCTTGTTTCCACATATCTTTACAAACACTCTCTCCTGTCAAATCCTTCTACAACACACCCCAGAATTTTTTCAATAAGGACACAGAGAAGTTATGGCTAAGAGCAAGAAAATTATTCTAGTTGGCTTAATAGTGCATAAAATGTCATCACTTCATTTAACAAAATGGGTTCTGAAGTTGTGTAATCATGCATTATAAGTCCATTAAGCTGTAAAGGACATGACTTCAGTTAGAGTTTAGATAAACTACAAACTATGAAAAACACTGTCTTTAAAAAAAAAAACTGGAGGCCAAATCAAAGAGGCACTTCAGAGCCTGAGGCACATTTTTAAAGAATTTTATACCGACTTATTCCTGCTGTACTGCAGTAACATAAAATTAGCGGTCTTGCTATAAATACTGAAAGATAATATACCACCTTCAAAAACCACAATAGTTATTGCACATTGGACACCCAATGGTAATTATGAAATACAAAAGGGTTATCTAAAGCTAGAAAGCACTCACTTGTCTGTCAGCTTGCCATACTGTGGGGGCTTGCATATTGCCATGATGTTGAAAGCTATGCCACTGGTATTAGATACCAGCAGGGTCACCCATGATGGACAGGTTTCAATTGAACTTCCAGAACATGACAGACTAGGGAGAAGGACTCAGTATCCTACTCCCAATAAAACTAGCCACTGAGAACTCTATGAATATGAGAGAAATACTATCAGATATAGTGTCAGAAAATGAGCACTCCAGGCTAGAAGACACTCAAAAGACGACTGGGGAAGAGTTGCCTCCTCCAAGTAGAGTCAATTTTAATGATGTGAAGGGAGTAAAGCTCCAGGGTCCTCCATTTGCTGGTGTGGCATGGCACAAAATGAGGACAACTATAAATATCCATTAATAATCGGAATGTGGAATGTACATAGTATGGAACTAGGAAAATTAGAAATCATCAAAAGGGAAATGGAGTGCATAAACATTGACATTCTAGGAATCAGTGAGCTAAAATGGACTGATATTAGTCATTCTGAATCAAATAATCATATGATCTACTATGCTGGGAATGACAAAGAGAAATGGGGTTAAATTCATCGTCAAAAAAGACATCTCAAGATCTGTTTTTAAGCCAGGCACAGTGGCGCATGCCTGTAATCCCAGCAGCTCAGGAGGTGGAGGCAGGAGGAGTGCAAGTTCGAAGCCAGAGGCAGCCTGCGTAACTTAGCGAGACCCTGTTTCAAAAAGTAAAAAAATGGGCTGGACGTGCAACTCAGTGGTCCAGCACTTGCAGAGCATGCACGCGCAAGGTCCTGGGTTCAACCCCCAGTACTACCAAAAAGAAAAGGAAAAAAATCTGTCTTTAAGTACAATGCTGTCAGTGATAGAATAATATCCATATACCTACCAGGAAGCCCAATTAATATGATTATTATTCAAATTTCCGTACCTACCACTAAGGTCACAATAAAGAAAGGGGAAGATTTCTATCAGCTTCTGCAATCTGTAACAGATCGAACATGAATCAGGATGTACTGGTAATTACTAGTGACTGGAATGCAAAAGTTGGAAACGAAGAAGGCTCAGTAGTTGAAAAATATGGCCTTGGTGACAGAAATGATGCTGGAGATCACATGTTAGAATTTTGTGAGACTAATGATCTTTTCATTGTAAATACATGTTGTTGTTGTTGTTGTTAGGTGCCGTCGAGTCGGTATCCGACTCATAGCGACCCTCTGTACAACAGGGGAAACACTATTGTCAGTGCTTCTCTGCCGTTCATAGGGTTTTCAATGGCAGATTGATTTTTGGGAGGGGGTTGCCAGGTCCTTCTCCCAAGCCTACAGCTCTGGTGTTCCCAGGCGGTCTCCCATCCAGGTACTAACCAGGCCCGACCCTGCTTAGCTTCCGAGATCTGACGGGATCAGATGCCACAGGGCTACTGCTGTAGGCTGTAAATACATATTTTTACCAAAATAAACCGTGACTATACACATGGAATTCACTAGAAGGAAAATACAGGAAACAAATTTATTATATTTGTGGAAAGAGACAGTGGAAAAGCTCTATATCAAAAGTTAGAACAAGACCAGGTGCTGATTGTGGACCAGACCATCAATGGCTCATATGCAAGTTCAAATTGAAAGAAAACTAGAACAAGTGTACAAGAGCCAAGGTATGACCTTGAGTATATACCACCTTGGTTCAGAGAACACTTCAAGAACAGGTTTGATGTGTTAGACACAAATGATCAAAGACTAGATAAATTGTGGCATGACATCAAAGATATCCCTCATAAGGAAAGCAAAAAGTCATTAAGAAGACAGAAAAAAAAGAAAAGACCAAACTGTATGTCAAAAAAGGACTCTGAAACTTGCCCTTGAACATTGAGCAGCTAAAGTAAAGGGAAGACATGATGAAGTTAAGGAACTGAACACAAGATCTCAAAGCATAGCTTGAGAAGACAGAATCAAATATTATAATTACACATGCAAAGAGCTGGAGATAGAAAACCAAAAGGTAAGAATATGCTCTATTTTTCTCAAGTTTAAGTAAAAATATTCAAGCCTCAAGTGGTAATAGTGAAGGATTCTACAAGGAAAATATAAAACAATGCAAGAAACATCAAAAGAAGATGGAAGGAATACACAGAGTTATTATTCCAAAAAGAACTGATAGATGACCTACCATTTGAAGAGGTTGCATATGATCAGGAACCAATGGTACTGAACAAAGAAGTGGAAGCTGACTTGAAGGAACTGAAGAAACACAAGGCTCCAGGAATTGATGGAATACCAACTAAGAAGTTTCTATGAACAGATGCAGCATTGGAGGTGCTCACTTGTTTATGCCAAGAGATTTGGAAAACGGCTAGCTAGCAAACTGACTAGTAGAAATCCATATGTGTGCCTATTCCCAAGGAAAGGAATCCAACTGAATGTGTAAATTATCGAACAAAATAATTAATCTCTTGCACAAGTAAAATTTTACTGAAGGTTCTTCAAAAGTGACTGCAGCAGTACATTGACAGGGAACTGCCAGAAAATGAAACTGGATTCAGAAGAGGGCATGGGGCCAGGGACATCATTGCTCGTGTTAGATGGCTATTAGCTGAAAGCAGAGAATACCAGAAAGATGTCTATGTTTTATTGGTTATGCAAAGGCATTTGACTGTTTGGATCACAACAAATTATGGAACATTGTGAAGAATGAGAATACCAGAGCACTTAATCGTACTCTGGAGGAATCTGTACATGGATCAGGAGGCAGTCCTTTGAAAAGAACAAGGAAACACCGTTTGGTTTAAAGTCAAGAAAGGTGTGTGTCAGAGCTGTATCCTTCAACCATATCTCCTCAATATCTATGCTGAGCAAATAATTTGAGAAGTTGGACTTTATGAAGAAGAATGTGGCATGATTGGAGGAAGACTCATTAAGAACCTGCATTATTATGCAGATGACACAACTCTGCTTGTTGAAAGTAAAGAGGATTTGAACCATTTACTGATGAAGATCAAAGAACACTGCTTTCAGTACGGATTGCACTTCAACATCAGGAAAACAAAATTCTGATAATTAGGTCAGTAAGCAATTTCATGATAAATGGAGAGAAGATTGGGATAGTCTAAGATTTTGCTTTACTTGGTTCTATAGTCAACATTCATGGAAGTAGAAGTCAAAAAATCAGAAGACACACTGCATTGGGAAAAGTTCTTGATAAAGACCTTTTTAAAGTATTGGAAAGTAAAAATGTCACATTGAAGACTCGGGAGGTAGAGCCATGAGTTTCAGGCCAGAGGAACCCTGCATAACTTAGTGAGATGCTGAGTCAAAATAAAAAACAGAAAACAGGCTAGGGTGCAGGTCAGTGGTAGAGCACTTGCAAAGTATGTACGAAAGGCCCTATGTTCAACCCCCAAAGAACATAAAATAAAGTCTCAACTCCACATTAGAATTAGACAGCCATAATTGAAGGAAAGCAATGAAATCCAGGGGAAAAAAGTATAAGGGCAACAAAAGAAGAAATTTGAATTGGCGAAGATCTTTGAATAATAAAAAAAATCTATTGTACTTTTTTCCTAAAAATGAGTTTTTAAAATAGTTTGGAAATATCAGAGTGCTGTTAGAGGAGAACTGAAAACCAGGTGGACCAAGAGATAAAAATAGGTGCCCGAAAAAGAAACTTGACTGATATTGGCAATAATGCTCAATAAATACTCATTTGATTATCTATTCTCAACACATGAGGACAAATTCTTATCCTTGAGGTACACTTAATACTTCATTTATTAAATCATGACAACTTTTAAGAGATTTTAAAATATCCACTTATTTGGTATTAATATATAACTTCATAAGTTTCATGAAGCTGGACCAGTAAGAAGAAATAATGAAAGAAACATCTACGCATACACAGGATAATGAAACAGCACAGTGGGGCAAAACCAAATATAGTTGTGTGTTGCTGAACAACAGAAATGTATTCTAAGATATGTGTAGTTAGGTGATTTTGATGTGTGAGCATCATAGAGCATCCTTACACAAACCTAGAGGGTGTATAGCCTACTCCACACCTAAGCCATATGGTATATCCCATTGCTTGTAGACTACAAACCTGTACAGCATCTTACTGTGCTGTATCTAAACATACAAATGGTATGGCAAAAAGTATAGTGCAAAAGATAAAAGAAATGGTGCACTGAATAGGGCAACTTACCATGAGTGGGGCTTTGCGGGACTGGAAGTTGCTCTGGATGAGTCAGTGAATAACTGGTGAGTGAATGTGAAGCCCTGGGATGTTACCATGCACTACTGTAGACTTCATCAACACTCTACACTTAGACTACACAAATTGTATAAAAAATTTCTCTTTAATAAACTAATCTTCAAGCTGGGTGCGGTGGCACACACCTGTAATCCCAGCGACTCGGGAGGCAGAGACAGGAGGATCCCAAGTTCGAGACCAGAGGCAGTCTGCTTAATTTAGTGAGACCCTGTTTCAAACAGTAAAAAAATGGGCTGGGGGTGCAGCTCGGTGGTCCAGCACTTGCAAAACATGCAAGCACGAGGCCCTGGGTTCAACCTCCAATGCCACCAAAAACAACAACAAGAAAATTAATCTTAGGTTACTATTTTAGTTTATAAGTTTTTAAATTTTTAAGACCTTTTTGACCTCTTTTGTAATAACACTATGATGGTTTGGATATGAAATATCCCTCTAAAAGGCTCACTGGTTGAAGGCTTGGTCCCCAGCAATTAGCACTATTGTGAGGTAACTGGATCACTGGATCATGAGGGAACTACATCAATGGATTAACACACTGATGAGTTCATAGCTGAATGTGCTATTAGGAGGTGGGGCCCAGCTGAAGGAAATATGTCACTAGGGGCATGCCTTTCAAAAATATACCTTGTTCCCTGTCCTTTATTCTCTTGGCTCCCTGGCTGCCATGAGTTGAGCACCTTTCCTCCATCATCCCTTTCTGCCATATTTCTTCTACCTTGCCATGGGCCTAAGAGCAATTGAGTCAGCTGACAGACTGAAACCTCTGAAACTTGGTCCAAAAGAAATCCTTCCTCAGGCATTGTGGTGCACACCTGTAATCCCAGCAACTTGGAAGGCAGAGGTGGGGGATAGCAAGTCTGAGGCCACAGGCAGCCTATACAACTAAGCAAGACTCTGTCCCAAAACAAAAAGTAAAAAATGGGCTGAGCATGAGGCTCACCGGTAGAGCGCTTACAAAGCATGTGTGAGGCCCTGGGTTCAACCTCAGTACCACAAAAAGGAAAAGGAAAAAAGAAAAAAAATTTTTCTTCCTCTTACATTGTTTCTATTACATGAATAAAAAATGACTAACACACTTAGCTTAAAACAGAAACACACTGTATAGCTGCACAAAAATATTGTTTCTTTATATCCTTATGCTATAAGCTTTTCACTATTTTTTATTTATTTTTATTTTTACTTATTTATTTATTTATTTTTTTCGGTACTGGGAGTTGAACCCAGGGCCTCATGCTTGCATGCTCTGCAAGTGCTGGACCACTGAGCCGCACCCCCAGCCCAATTTTTTTTTTACTTTTTCAAGACAGGGTCTCGCTAAATTATGCAGACTGCCTCTGATCTCGAACTTGCGATCCTCCTGCCTCCGCCTCCCAAGCTGCTGGGATTATAGGCATGTGTCACTGTGCCTGGCACTATTCTTTATTTTTAATTTCTAAGCTTTTTTTTTCCCCCCACACGTCTGTCAGTTTGCCGCACTGTGGGGGCTTGCGTGTTGCGATGAGGCTGAGAGCTCTGCCACTGTAACCTTGGACATGAGCAAGGTTACCCAAGGTGGACAGGTTTTCAGCTGAGCTTCCAGACTAAGACAGACTAGGGAGTAGGACCTGGTGAGCCACTCCCGAAACAACTAGCCATTGAAAACCCTATGGATAGCAAAGAAACACTGTCAGATATAGTGCCGGAAAATGAGCTCCCCAGGTTGGAAGGCACTCAAAAGACTACTGGGGAAGAGTTGCCTCCTCCAAGTAGAGTCTACCGTGATGAGGGAAACGGAGTAAAACCCCAGGGTGTTCAATGTGATGATGTGACACGACTCAAAATGAGGAGGAACAACTGTAAACATCCATTAATAATTGGAACATGGAATGTACGTAGTATGAATCTAGGCAAATTAGAAATTGTTAAAAGAAATTGGATCGCATAAACATTGACATTCTAGGCATCAGTGAGCTAAAATGGACTGGCATAGGCCATTTTGAGTCAGACAGTCATATGGTCTACTATGCTGGGAATGATAAACTAAAGAGAAATGGGGTTGCATTCATCATCAAAAAAGACATTTCAAGATCTGTCCTGAAATACAATGTTGTCAGTGATAGAATAATATCCAT
>VMDO01029514.1:0-22534 GCA_007922755.1 Pedetes capensis | reverse complement strand
GGATCTGCTGCTACTCCCGACAGCTGAGAAGGCTGGTACCTGAGGGTTGAGAGCCTCAGGGGTGCCTTGATCTTAGACTTACAGCCTACAGCACAGATAGAATAAATTTCAATTGCCTTAATCCACACAGCTTAAAGTTCATTGTTACATCAGTGGAGAAAATAGTGTCTTGAAGAAATGAGGACCTATGGGTTCTTTCCATTAAGAGGTCCAAGTCCATCCATTGAAGGATTAGAGAGTCTTAGAGTGTTATTTTCCAAAAGAAAACTGGAAACTTTTTGACAGCACACATTGTATTTCTTTGTCCTAAGTGACTTTTACGATTTGCTCGGTGGTTGTTTCCAAAAAAGATTTAAATCAAAATTTTCAAAATGTACTTTTAAGGGAGACCTGTTCCAAGACAATTATTTTCAACCTATGTGAGGACAAATTCCTAACATATTTCTGCTTTTTCACTAAGGTGAGAAATGAATTTCACAATACTTTATTTCATTTATTATGTTTAAGATAAAATAGTGAAACCCTAGTCACCTCACTGAATTATTTTTTGTATTTGTCTCTAAAATCATTTACACTATAATTTTTGGAAATCTTTTCCTAAAGATAAAATCATTTTATTTCTGACATTTCAACAGTCCTACTATAAATAACAAATTACTTCTCATTATTTCCAGTACTGTCAAATGAAACATGAAAATGTGGTAAATGTCAATTTTTATTAGGTAATTTTTTTGTAAGTAAAGCTACTTATTTTTCCCAAAGCCAGAGACATGATGATAGTTATTTCTTCACTTGCCTTATGTGCTATGGGTTGATTGATGGTGTTCTTATCAAAATTCATGTTGAAACTGACAGAATATTCTTGAATCTAACCCTTACCATTTCAACAGTTTTAGAGGACTACAAGTCTGCAGCCACAGCACCCTGACCTTCGATCCCATTTGATCTCAGAATCTAAGCCAGGTAGGTTGTCCTGGTTAGTCCTTGGATGGGAGATCACCTGGGAATACCAGCTGCTGCATCCTAAGGAGAAGGACCTGGCGGCCCACTCCAAAAACAGTCAGCCACTGAAAACCCTATGAATACCAGAGGAGCACAGACAATAGTGCTAGGCATAGCACAGTGTCGGGGAGAGTTTCCTTCTGTTGTACATAGGGTTGCTATAAGTCAGACCTAAGTCAGTGGCACCTAACAAGAAGAATAGTTATTACTTAAATGAATCACCTTTAATACTATAATGGAAATTAAATTTCAATTTAAGTTTTAAAGGGAAAAAACATTCAAAATATAGCAACAGATGTAGAAGTACATATGTGGAAACTGCATTTGGAAACAGAAGCAAGTTACCAGTACGCATTACTTTATTCCTACATTAGGTATGATCACCTGCATTAATAAAATGGAGAATATAGATCAATTTTTTTCCCAGAGAAGGAAAATTAAAACCATCAGTGGGATAGGAGGGCTATTTCTTAATAATGATTTTAATAATTTGAAGTTTAATTGGAAAAGTAAAGAAAAATCCAATCCCTATATCTTTTTAGAAAAGAAATACCTCTAATATTGCAAAAGTATTAGCATGCCGTCTTTAGTTCAAGAGGGTTGGGTCTATGATGTGTGTTGGGCAGAATCTCATTCGGAAATAACCAAGCACTTTAAGTGGAACAAAAATTTCTTGGAACATGTTAGATATCCCACAGCATCTTGAGAAGGGTTGCAGAGAGAGACTTAAGTTTCAGCTTCCAGGAACTATACCCAAGAGACCTGGACAATATTGCAGCCTCAACACCATTTCCTCTACTGCTCCAAGGACTTGAGTGTCCACCCTGGATTCTGAATATGTTTGCTCCCCCAGGCCAGAGAGAAAGTGCCACCAGAACCCTTTCTCATTGCATTGCTCATTATAAAGTCCAAAGCTTATCTGGACAAATTAGCAGGGGATATCGCATTAACTGGCACGAAACATGAACAATTGAGTTACCTTTCAAATTCAGAATACTATTCATATGAAGCATCAATTTTTCTAAATATGGAAAAGCCAGTCATAATATATGTTTTCACAAATAAAATTAGCAATACAGGGTGGAATCTAAGAATCATATTACTGAATCACTTCAGAGGTATTTCATTATGTCAACTCTATAAGGCATTTTTCATTTAATAAATAATGGTCACATTTAATTCTAGGATTTTAGGCAAATTACTTAAAATCATCAGAGCCTCAGAATTCTTAAGTGTCAAGTGGGAAAATATTTTTAAAGGGCTTAGAGTCAATGTAGAATTCGGTAGGTACTCAAGAAATTCTATTTGCCGTTCTTAGTGAATACCAGATCCTGAGCAAACGCATCCCATAGACTCTCTAGGAGACAGGTGTCCTGTCTCTTCATCCCTCTTATTGCCATGCAGCTCATATCCTTGAAGGACATTTCATTCCAAGTTAGAGGATTTATTTTTATTTGTATTACATGTATTACCACACTATACCATTTTAATTTCCCAGTTTGGGAGCTATTAGCTTAAAATAACCTCCATTAGAGAAACCAATTGTGTTAAATGTAAGTATCTCATAATAGCAATATTTTAAAAGGTGAATGGGTTTCTACACTGCCATAGAGATATTTCAAGGCACTGTAAACTATCTGTGGTATTATCTAAAATGAACCACTATTACAGGCCACTATTCTCAAGTCTAATAACATTAAGTGTATCTATAAACGAGCAAGGCCATTTATCTGCATTGCAATGTGGAGCTTAAAAGCATAGGTGGCAGAGTAGATCACCTGGAGTGGAATCCCAGTTCCACTGTGTGTAAGCTGTGTGACCTAAGGCCATTTATGCAACCATCCTGGGTCTTCTGTAAAATAGGGTGAATAATCATACCTGTCTTATAACGATTTTGTAAGAATAGGACATATAAGTATATAAACTGATTTGGACAGGGTCTGCTCTGAGATAGTACTGTAAGACTGCAAGCTACTCAAAATATTATATAGAAGAGTTGTATCAGGGTCTAGCCAAAGTGCTCAGAATACCAATGTTCAGAGTAAGATATGGTCGCTCCTCTGTAAGTTTCTCATAGTGTAATGTGGGACAAAGACATATAAACTGATCAGCATAATTCACTTTGATAAATCCATGTACCTGGGTGCAGAAAAGGAGTTTTTGGTGGTGGTGGAGATGCCAACAAGTTAGTGTCTGACTCTTAGTGACCCTATGTACAACAGGAGAAACACTATTGCCAGTGCTTCTCTGCTATTTATAGGGTTTTCAATGGCTGATTGTTTTTTGGGAATGGGTTGCCAGGTTCTCCTACAGGACCTGGGGAGACCTGTTTTTTGGGAATGGGTTGCCTGGTTCTCCTACAGGACCTGGTGTTCCTAGGAGGTCTCCCATCCAAGTAATAACCAGCCCTGACCCTGCTTAGCTTCCGAGATCTGATGGGATCAGATGCCACAGTGGTAGGGCTGCACACTGCAGAAAAGGAAAGTCTGACCCAATGAGGGACTAGGTGGAAGTAAGGAGTTGGTGGAAAGCTTCCTAGATAAGATGATGGAAGGACGAACCAGGAGATGATGAGCAAAGAGCTGTGGCACGGATCTGAAGTAGAAATCAACTTGTTTTCCAAGAACACTAAACAGGAAAGTATAGAAAGGAGATTGAACATAGTGATAATAAGATGAGGATGACAAAAACAACAACAACAACAACAAGTGAGTGTACAGCTGTAACTTTTTGATCAAACAAAAATTCATTACTAGCAGATTACATACAATAAACAGGTAGGCACTATGGTATCACAGCCCAAAGAGGCCGTGTGTGTGTGTGTGTGTGTGTGTGTGTGTGTGTGTGAATGTTAATGTGAAGGTCCAAATTTCATTCCAAAGCATAGTCCTTCATTTTTTATGCAAGTAAATAAATAATAATCAGCACACTTATGATTATTAATTATGCTATTCTTTTTAATTAAGTCAGTAAAAGGAAGACATGGATAACACAGAATATGAAAAAAAGAGGGACCCAAATAAAGCCAATGACAGATAAAGGAAAATAGAAGAAAGGAGCAATAGAGGAAAAATATTTGTTGCGATAATTAACAAGACTGATGGAAAAAGGGAAAGTACTAATATAAAGATAATTAAAATTGAAATATAAATAAATGAGAAAATGTTTGGCAGTTCAAGATGACCAACCAAATCTTCAGAACCTGATAATGATTTCAAACTTATAGTGGAGGAATATAGTTGGTCAGAGGGAATATATTTAAAAACACTCAGAAGAGGTCTGTTGTCCTCAAACACTGTCTTTTGTATCAAAATCATGTCAGAGCCTGATTCTGCATCTGTGAGAAAGTCATGGCTTTTGTTGGGTTTTCTTTCCTTAATCTTTTCAAAAAATCCAGGAAATGTTGACTGGATTGTTCATTCTCAATTGTATGTGATTCTTCCCAATACATCTAGGATGAAGTCCAGGGGAGATGGAAATAAATGATGTGACCTGAAGGAGTTAAAGATGGTTTCTAGGTGATTTGGGCCACCATGACAATGCTTTGGCTGAGACGGTTAACATACATTGAAAATAGGGGTTGAGAGGGGAGAATAGCACATTAAATTCTAGATACGCTGGTTTTGAGATATCTAAGATACACAGCAAATCTGAGATATTTTTAGGCAACTAAGTAGAAATATCAAGTCAATTTTATTAAAGTGTATTAAAAGGTGCAGAGAAAAGTTTGAGATTTTGTTTTTTCAAGCTATAAATTACAAACAAGCAATGGGGTGTATATGTATTGGAAAACTTCTCACTTCCTTAACATAATAAAGGGTACCTCCTGTCATCACAACCAATGTTAAATGTATTGAAAAAATACTCAACACATTCCTATGACAAACACCATCCCTGCTATTGTTAAGGTTCCATACGTTTCATTGTTTGCAGTGAAAACAGCAGAGAAAATTAAATAATAAAATATTGAGAAAATGATTCAAATTGGTCATTACTTATATTGTCAGTTTTCAAGATGCAACTGGAAATTTATAGGAAACATACAACCAACTCAAAAACACTAGTTTGTTCAGGTTGCCATCATAAAACACCACAGAATGGGTGGCTTCAAGAACAGACATTTATCTTCTGACAATTCATGAGGCTAAAGTATGAGAACACGGTCTCAGCCCACTGAGTTTCTTGCAAGATGCTATTCCTGGATTGCAGAAAGCCATCCACTCACCATGTCCTCTCTCCTCCAGAGGTTACCCAAAGAGAGAGAGGACACAGGGAGAGCAGCCTCTGGGGTCTCTTCTTGTAGAGACAATAGTTCTATCAGATTAAGGTCCCACCTTTGTGGCCACATTTAATCTTAATTACCTCCCTAAATGTTCTTTTTCTGAATATAGTCACATTGGAGGCTGAAGCCTCACTGTATGAATTTTAGGGAAAAACAATTCACATAACAAATGCTATCTTGAATTTTATTGTAAAATATAAAATAAATACAGGAATAATTGAAATTCCTGAGCATAAATCAGTTTTCCAAAGGTATCAATACTCCTCAAAACAACAGAGACACACTCACTACCCTGATCAAAGTACAACTAGGTACTGCCTTATATCTTTTTCTTTATCAGATGAGATTTTTGGCAAGACTGAAAATAAAAACAAAACAAAATTGATTCTTTCCTTTTTTTTTTTTTTTCTTTGTGGTACTTGAGGTTGAACCCAGGGCCTTGCACTTGCATGCTTTGCAAGTGATGGACCACCGAGCTGTACCCTCAGTCCATTTTTATTTTCTTTTTACTTTTTGAAACAGGGTCATGCTAAATTACGCAGACTTCCTCTGATCTTGAACTTGTGATCCTCCTGCCTCTGCCTCCTGAGTTTCTGGGATTACAGGCATGTGCCACTGTGCCTGGCAATTAATCCTTTCCTTAAAATACTCATGCTTATAATCTATAAAACTATACATTTTTAAGAGTGGTTTATAGTTGGTGAATTGTTTTTCACATTTATTATCTCATGCAATCTTCTTAAAACAGTATCCGAAAGGAAAATTACTCCTCAACAAAATGTAAAGAAAGCAATTTATTAAATGGATTCCTCAAGGAAACCCCATATAATAAACAGTAAATAATACAAGATTAAGTCAGGGAGAAATTAATACACTCAATTTTAAAAACTATAAGCTGAACTAAGGATGGTGGCACACACTTGTAATTCCTGCAACTCGGTAGGAGGCAGGAGGATCAAGAGTTCAAGGCCAGCCTTGGCTAAATAGCAAAACTCTGTCTCAAAAATAAATTTTATCTTAGTTACAAGACAATTAATTTATCATTTGCACATTTTTCTAATGTATGTGAAAATTCCACATGCAACTACTTTTTCTTTCCTTTTTTTTTTTTTTGTTGTTGTTGTTAGGTGCCTTCACGTCATATCCGACTCATAGTGGCCCTCACAGGGTTTTCAATGGCTAATTGTTTTGAGATTGCCTCAGGAGTGGATTGCCACATCCTTCTCCCATTTTTGCAGTGCTGGGAATCAAACTCAGGACCTTAGAAACTGCAGAGCAGCGCTCTACCAACTGAGCTAAATCCTAGCCCCTTCCTCTTTTTAGTCATTATTAATTATAACTTTTTTTTTAACCCAAGGCCTCACACTTTTGCAAGTAGTCTATCACTGGACTGCACTCTAAATCTGTTTTTTAATTTTTTTTAAATCTTGAGTTAGGGTCTCAATAAGTTACACAGGCTATCTCCAGCCTCAAACTCGCAATCTTCCTGCGTCCACCTACTGAATTGCAGGAATTACAAGCATGTGTCATTACACCTGGCTAATTTTTAAAAAAATGTTAAGTGATGTAATATTTTGAATTTTTAGGTAGCATTTAATTGGGTGTGCTCACCAAATACTTCATAAAAGGAGAATAAAATCAAAGTGGCATGTTAGTAAAAATAAAAAACAAAGAAAAATACAAAGAGAGTAAAGGGGTTCAAGTCTCATGAGGTCTGTGGCAGCTCCTCCCTTCACTGCTGAGGAACTCAAAATTTCTGGACATACCTCAGTATTTTGCTAATTGAGTTACGCCTCCAATGACTCTTAATTCCCTCATATCTTCCATGCAATAAACATGAGTGCACATCATCGCAGCTCCACTTGTATTTCTGCTCAAAATCCACCAGGGAAATTCTAGATCTACATAGCCAGGATACCCTATGAAGTACAGATGTTATAGACACCCCCTGCATGGTACCTGCACTGTGTACATCACAATTCCTTCTGCTTTACAATCATCTCTGAATAAGTTTCCCATACCACCCATATTTTAGAACCACATCATCTTGGAACTACAAGTTGTTGTTAGCTGCCGTTGAGTTGGTATCCGACTCATAGCGACCCTACGTACAACAGGGGAAACACTATCGTCAGTGCTTCTCTGCTGTTCATAGGGTTCTCAATGGCGGATTGATTTTTGGGAGTGGGTTGCCAGGTCCTTCTCCCAAGCCTACAGCACTTGGTGTTCCCAGGCGGTCTCCCATACAAGTACTAACCAGGCCCAACCCTGCTTATCTTCCGAGATCTGATGGATCAGATGCCACAGTGCTACGGCTGCAGGCTGGAACTACATAGGTTCCACTAAAGAAAGAGAAAATATTACAGGTCTGGCTGTTGGTGGGAATTCTGAAGAATTGTATGCATCCCATCAACTATTAGAATGCTGTTCATTCTTGGCCAAAACACTCTTTCTTTGAGGTAGCAAAAGATAGGTCCAGGATGACCCAATATGGAGGTACACAGGGTACCAGCATTCATGGTCAGCTGCAGAGTGTGTCAAGTATTCCTCTGTGAAACTTTCCTACCTCGCAATTTCCAATGATAAACCAATTTCCAGGTTCATTTTTTATTTAAATCAAATTTATTTTAATGGCTACTTTAAACAAAAAGATGTATTTACAAATGGGGCCTAATAGTTTTGGGGGTTAGCTTATCTATGGCTAGCAGATGTTGGAAGCAGTTTTGTAAGGGTGCCCAAAGTATAGGCTTTAACTGTTTAAAATTCTGTTTATTGGACTTTATTTAAAATGATTGGATGTGTAAAAATTTTAATTTCGCAGCAGTGAGGTTTTCAGGAAAGGAGTTGCAGCTTGCTATGAATTAGTAAATTACTTAGCACAAAAGGTATATGGACATCTTTAACTCCTTTATGTAACAAATATGTCACAGAGCACATACAGCTAGCAACAAAGAGCAGGAATAAAAACTAGTTAAAAAATCCAGTGTCTCAAGAAAATAACTGTTTGTCTTGAGTATCTTTAAGAGAAGCAGAGTTATTTTCGAAGGAAGGAAAGTGTTAGTTAGTTGTCTTTGAGAAACTATAAATTGTTTATGTACCCTAAAAAATATTTCATGTTCATGATGGTTCATAATATGAGTAATTTGTCTTTTTTTCTTTATTTATAAATGTCGGTGAGGTACAGAGTAGTAAGTTCTTTGCTTTACCCATTATGCCACTAATAAATCACTTTTGCTTACACATTCATCATCTTACAAAGAAAAATAACTATATGTATATAGATATACAAGAATGAACAATCATACATATCTAAGAAGGTAAAATATAAGCAGAGTAATTTATCTTTATGAACTCTGTGCTTGTTCTGTTTGCTTGATTGTACACAGGGCCAAAAATTATACACATTTTAAGAAAGGAAAAAAGTGCACTAAAATCTTAATAATATATACCAATAAAAAAAGGTGAATACAAGTCATGTTTGACTTCTGCAATTACTCTGTTGTTGGGTGCCATCAAGTCAGATCCAACCCATACTGACTCTATGTGCAACAGAATGAAGCACTACCTAGCACTGTGCCCAGCACATCATCTTTTTTTGCTTGAGTCTGTTGTTGCAGTCCACTGTGCTTCTTTTCATTTTGAGTCATACCACATCAGCAAAAGGAGGTCCCAGGGGCTTTACTCCAATCCCATCGTTAAGGCGCACTCTACTTTGAGGAGGTAACTCTTCCCTAGTCATTTCTTGAATGCCTTCCAGCCAGGGGGACTCATTTTCTGACACTATTCATAGGTTTTTCAGGGGATAATTTTTTGGGGAGTGCATTGTTGGGTCCTTATCCCTACTCTGTCTTAGTCTGGAAGCTCAGCAGAAACCTGTCCACCATAGGTGGCCCTAGTAGTAACTGAAATACTAGTGGTATAACTTTCAGCACAACAGCAACATGCAAGCCCCCACAGTATGACAAGCAGATAGAAATGTTGGGGTCTGCAATTACTAGAGGTGCTCAAAATGGTTATCATAGCAGCAGAAGAAGGACTTGTTGCTGCCTGAGGCCTCCTGGATCTTACCTTGTGCACATCACAAAGAGTACCTTGTGTCTCAACCTTACCACGAATGCATGCAGCTCTTAGGTGTGTGGGAGGGTTTGTTCCACACTCATTCACACCTCCTTGCCATTGAACTTCCACAATGTTCTTGAATTTCAAATTCCACTTCAAAATGATCTTCAGGAATGACAACCATGCTTCCTCCATTGTCTATGAATGTCTTGACTGTTACATGGTGGCTCTCACGTTCATTCTGTTAACGCCATCTTTTGAGCGCATGTCATACTACACATTGCTGCCATAACTCCCTTCGACTTCAAAAAGTAACACATAGACACCATCTCTTAAAATGTATATACATCTGTGGCACCCCCAGGATTTAATTAAAATATTTTTGCCATCATTTTTTAGATTTTTGAAAAATATTTTGAAGGCAAATCTGTGGACTGTGGAAATGGGTCAGTTCATGATTCATTTTGAAAAATTACCTTTTGTTGTAAGAATTGTACTTCAATTAACTCAGTCTTTAATGTCTGTTTAATAAGACTATTAGTAAATGAGAATTTTTTCATGAAATCAAAACACCTTTAGTTTTTAATGGGTGACTTAATGCAAATAAACCTATATTTAAAGAAAAACACAGTATGCTTAAAATATATTGTCTTTTTTATGTGATGGGGTAACCTGTAATTTTTACATTTTATTTTATTTTCTCTCATTTTAACTTTGCTATTCTCTGAACCTGGCCCATCTGACTAATCGCAAATACAAACATGCTCTCGGATCTTCTACATAAATATATTGATGTGAAGTGATAATGAAAAAAATAGATGAATTGATCTGTATTACATTTGTGACTAGTTAAGACATTGATTATGTGATGACACTTAAGAACTATTTTAAAATTTTATCATAATATTGCAATGTAATAATAATAAAGTCACCATATCTGGACTACTCACCAAAATACAGAGGCAGCCATTAGGTTAAATCATATAACCAATACTATTATGGTTTCAAAAATACAGAAAAAGGGCCTGAAAAACTTTACATGAAAACAGCCTTATATTGGAAATAAATGATAAGAAATATTTCAAAAAAATGTTAAGATAATCTCATATGTAGATAAACTGGAAAGGATGACCCCATATAATGAAATGTCCTGGGTCCTCCTGGACTCATACTTAGTACTCCCATCACGTCTATCTAGTATTTAGTGTACTGAATCACGGAGACAGCTGAAATTAGCAAATTTGGAAATCTTAAGCAAAAGCAGTTAACCCCAGTCAGCTCCCGATAATTGATATCTGTTAGTTGGCTGCTGAACCAGAATGTCCTCATCTATTATACATGATGAGGGAACAGTGAATTAAGTCTTGTGGTTGATGAGATTAGTTTCTTTGTGGTTAAAAAACATATTTCAGACCTTAGCTTTCTATCAAGGGTGTAGCTTTTCCCTCTCTTACCATTGGGTTGGTCACACAATTGGGATTGATCAAGTAAGGATGACGGTGAGTGGACCGTGGTTGGCAAGTGGAACTCTAGCCAGCCCAAGGTGAAATTCCAAACCTTAGGGAGCCCAATTGTTGTCAGAGGCTTACATGATCCGGTTCTAAAAAATCTCTCTTCTACAAATGGGGCTGTCTTTGGTCTGGCTCCTCTGTGTCACAGAGATTTAGCCACATCCACACCCCCAGGCTCAGAGCCTATCAGTTCTCAGCTTAAGCCTACAGGGGGTGGTCCTTTCTGTTGTTAGACTTTTTATTTGGAAAACTTAAAAATTGTCTGTGGGACTACATTGGATGGGTAGTTATTTTGCAAAGGTTAGCCAACACCAAAGACCTTAATGTGCTAATTGAAAGTTTTGGATGTGACTGAATATACATTTCCATTTTCACTATAGACAGCCCTACTGCATTTTTTCACTTTTCTTCACTAAGAAGAGAGAGCAAAATGCCTAGTGAATGAATGAGAGCTAATCATGGTAGCCATATGAATTATATATCTTAATTCTACTCTGCCTTCAGCCATACCATGTGGCATCAGATCTTGGAAGCTAAGCAGGGCCGGGCCTGGTTACTACTTGGATGGGAGACTGCCTAGGAACACCAGGTGCTGTAGGCTTGTGAGATGGACCTGGCAACCACTCCCAAAAAACAATGACATTGAAAACCCTCTAAATAGCAGAGAAGCACTAACAATAGTGTTTTGCCTGCTGTACATAGGGTTGCTATGAGTCAGACACTAACTCTATGAAACCTAACAGGAAAAACAATGATCCTACTCTCCCCCCTCTCTTATTTTATGGTTATTTTTGTCATTGTTATATTGTTCATAGTATCATCAATATTTTCAAAAGCCTTATCAGAAATATAGGCAATGCATATCAGTTGTGAAAATTAAATATTTAACCAACTACAATGCCAGTCTGGTTAGAGAAGCCCTTTAGGCAGTCACTTAGTTGCATTCAAAGTGTGATTAGAAGGAAACACCTTTAATTTTAAAGCAAGTATTTTCAAGGTCTCTAACATCTAGATAACATAACTCAAGGACTGGACTAAGAATGCTTACCTTATAGGAGAAAGGGTGAGGTTCTGGTTTTGATAGCATGAAGAACTCAGGATAATTAGGAAGACAGAGTTGTCTGCAGTTGAAGTTTCAGAAGTGTAAAACTCCCTTCCCTGTATGATCTCTGTTGTCCCCTCTTACCCATCAAGCCTCTCCAAGAGAGCAGCAAATTCAGGCATAGCAAGGTAGAGGAAGTTATAGAGAATTTATACTAATTTCTAGAAGAGATTGGTTCACCCTGACCCAAGAGAAACACTCAGGCCCTGTGAGGAATGAAAGTACATATAAGTTTTCTTACACCAAATTAAAAATAATAATGTGGTGATAGAAAGAATAAGATAATAATGACTTTCAAAAGAAGGTATGGCTTTCTTTCTTGCATCACATGTTAAAACACATTTAGTTACATGTCTTTTTCTCCTATAATGTGTAAAATATGGTTAAAACACATTATATCAGCATTTGGAGCACAAAATTACTCTTTTTTGAAATTAGAATATCAGTATACACTTAAGCTATAAAGAAATAACTCAGGATCAAGTCAATTTGTACATTAAATGTACAATTAGTCAATGTGGGACATGTCTAAACAACCAGACTATAATTATTTCAATCCTCCTTTACAGATAATTTAGGATCAAATCAACAAAGCACCTGCTATTCATTGACTATTGTTGTGAGTGCTGTGTAGACTAGGAAAAGTGAATAATACCACTCCCACTCTCCCTGTGCATCTGAGAAGATAAACAGGTAGAAATTTAAGTGGTGAGAAGTGACAAGAAATAGTTGAGTTAAAAATATATATGCATGACATTGCTTGATATCACGATGACTCACTGCCAGCTCAGCTGCATAGACAGTAATTCAATGAACATTCAGAGAATCAGAGGTTCACAGGTATTTACAATGGATGAAGGTACAAGGGAAGCAGTCATTGACCAGTCTTGAAAGTTAGTAAGATTTGTATAGACAGATAAGAAAGGTAGAAAATGCTGGTAAGGAAATGTCCTGCCTATTGGCAGTAAAGCAGTTTCTTTCTTCTTTTTAATATAACAGAGGATAAATTTCAAATCACCAGATATTCAATGTCTGAATTTATAATTATTGGATGCTGACATTATAGCAGAGTTCCCTGAAAAAAGCATTAGATTTGAAAGCCCAGAGACCTCAAAGCATAATTTATTACATGCATTGGACTAGCCAAAAGATGAAAAAAAATTAACCTTCCCTGACCTTCAGTTTTTATAACTTTCAAACATAGTCATATGACTGCTGGAAATGGCATGGTGTTGTCCCAAAGAGCCAGTTAACACAGAGATGAACACAGAAATGAAATGTGCCTCCTGTTGCAGATACAAGGAAATGGTCTGAACTTCTTTTAAGGGGAAAACGTTCATCCACTTGTGTAATAAGTTAGTGCTGTGTGTTATGGTATACATCGACATGGCTCATAGATTAAGCTTGAGTCTTTATCCATGCTAACTCTGTTTCACCCATTTCCATCATTAAAATCATTTTTTTTCTGCAAGTGGTACTTACGGTACATTTCATAATGAATATTTTTTCAAAAAGGCAATGTGGAGAATGACAAGTGACTATTCTGCTATTGGTATATCCAGCCACAGGGTGTCATTCTAGGAGTACAGATTGGTCTGTCTAGAATACTGTGGTAGCGGAAAGCCAAGCACTATGTCATATTCAGTATGTTGAATAAATAATGAAAGCCTCTGACTCTCAGCCAAATTTAATACTTGGTATCCTCAGAAAGCTATATTATTAGATCTTTTCCTAGATCCATCTTATAATTTTAAAATTAACATTAGAATAAAATATGAAGACTCCACACAAAATTTTCTAGAGTTGACTCAACCTTAGTGAATTAAATTAGTCATTGCTTTCTTTGGAAAGATAGAATATATAATAGGTACTGCTCTCTCACATCCACAGAGTTATAAGGAAAAATGAGAAGACAGACAGCTGCATTCATAAACACATTTGTTGTTGTTGTTAGGTGCTGTTGAGTTGGTGTCTAACTCATAGTGACCCTATGTACAACAGACCAAACAGTATTGTCATGCTTCTCTGCTATTCATAGGGTTTTCAATGGCTAATTATGTCTTAAGAGTGAGTAGCCAGGTTCTCTCCCCATAAATACATATCTCCTCCTAAAAATTTGTTTCCATTCATTTCAACAAATGATTAGATTTTTTTTTACCAGCTCATGCTCCATTGAAAACTGTGCATGGTTGATGTATCTAACTTGCGCTCAACCTACAAACTGTTTCAGCCTACAGTTAAGATAGCTGTGAAACCAGTCTTCCCAAATCACTTTAAACTTGGCTTCTAGTAGCCCACCTTGCTTTCTCTCTGATTTTCATCTGAAAAATGGTGGCTTTAGCTGCTGTGGGGAAATTGGGTAAAACTGACGTGAAAGTTCCCCTGTAATCATTAAAACTGTGGCAGGATTAATAAGAAGTGAGATAGGCTTTGGATCTATCTTCTTTGTTGTTGTGAAGTGCTGGTGAGTTGTGTCCGACTCATAGCGACCCTCCTAGGGGTCTTCTTTGGTCTCTAGTATTTTGACAGGCACCAGCCTCAATCAGAAATTTGTACTAGAAGCTCCCTAATGCCTACTTACACTGCTTACCCAATCACACATGCAGGAAACAGATCCATGTTTTATTCATGCCTTCAGCGAGTTCATTTGAGATATGTTGCCATGAGAGAAAGAAAACTAGACACGATCTCACACGTAGGCAGCCCAGTCTCTGGTGAGTTAGAGAGAGATGAATCAAATAACCACAGAAGTTAAGACTTAATGTCCCCATGTGGTTCCAGCTAACCAGGGAAAATACACCACAGGGCGACAAATGCTCGAATAATTGAGCATTTTATCTCGTCTTAGGGACCAGAGAAGGATTTCCTGAGCAAGCCAGGGCAGAGCTAGGGTGTGGTCAGTGAGTCATAACAACCCATTCAAATAGAGAGCAGACAGAGGTCAGATCTGCAGCCCTGTCTGGAGGGCAGCATGAAGAGCTCTGAGACCTGGGGAAGCTCAGGCCCTGGGTGGGGCAAGAGGACTATGGTGGTCCTCGGTAAGTCAAGTCCAGGATTTGGGTCTTTGAACTTTTGTCTAAGAGCAACAGGAAGCAAAGGAAAGAACAAGGATGTGGGAAGGGAGAGAGGTGAGGACTCCGGGGTCATATCTGCACGTTAAGAAGACTTCTGGAGCATAGGACACCAAAGGAATTTGGGTGGAGATAAGTGGGTGTAGGAAAGTAGGTGTGAGCTAGAGGATGGAAACTTGGACTCATGAAGTAAAAGTTAAAAGTCAAATGAGATGGACTTGAGGCTTGAAGAAGGAAATTGCTTTCCTGTCTAGTGGGTCTATGTAGGGGAAGAGCTTTGATTTCATCTCCTTAATGGCTGGTGAAACTCTATCCTACAAAAGAAGGTGCTCAAGAGCCCTTCAATTACCACCTAAAGCAAGGTGAAAGGAAATCTCTCTCATGCACGTTTAAATATACATCTTCACAAAAACCTCTAAAACTATGATGTCGACTTAATCCTTCACACAAATAAAACTGGATGGGAGTCCTAATTTTCCCACATTCTTGATCATTTCAAGTACCTTCAAATCATTTCATCTTTGGTTAGAAAACTTGGTTTAAAAAAATCATTGTTTTGGCTTTTCCTCAATTATACAATTAAACATATTTTCACCTGCTTATTAGCTACCTTTCTACCATCTTTTATGAATTGCATCTTTGTGTAATTTGTCCAGTACTACCATAGTGTTTGATTTTCCTAAAGATTTATAAGAGTTATTGTCTTTATGTGTCTTGCAAATATTCTTGTTTAAGAAAAATGAAGGACCTCTCTATATCTTCAAATCATACCCCTTCTTACACTTGCTTTGTTACTTCCTGAACATTTTTTCAGTTTCCTTCTGATATCAGCTCATTCTTGGCTACTTAGAGTCATCATCATTTCTCTATAAGGTTTTTTCTTTGGATTTAGCAAATAAAACTATTGTTGTTATTTTTAGGTGCCATCCAGTCGGTATCCTACTCATAGGGATGCTACGTACAACAGGTGAAACACTATTGTCAGTGCTTCTCTGCTGTTCATAGGGTTTTCAACAGTGGGTTGACTTTTGGGAGTGGGTTGCTGGGTCCTTCTCCCAAGCCTACAGCACCTGGTGTTCCCAGGCGGTCTCCCATCAAAGTACTAACCAGGCCCAACCCTGCTTAGCTTCTGAGATCTGATGGGATCAGATGCCACAGGGCTACAGCTGCAGGCCAAATAAAACTATAGGAGAGCCAATTAAATCTGAACTTCAGAAAAACACAATTTTTAGTGTACATTACATTACTGGATTGTACAATTATATATTATCTGATATTCAAATTTAGTTGTCTTTTCTGCATTTTTGTGTTAATCCTATGTCCATTACAATTTCATTAGTCATTTTAAGCTACCTATTGGAGCTGAGGTTTAGCTCAGTTAGTAGAGTGCTGCTCCACACTCTATGAGGACCCAGGTTTGATCACCAGCCCCACAAAATGTGGGAAGTTTGTGGCAATTCACTCCCAATACTGAAAAAAACAATCGCCCATTGAAAACCCTATGAGGGTTGCTATGCATTTGACCCAATTTGACAGTAGCTAATAACACCAACTCATCCTATATTTGTCCATGAGAATTCTGAAGATATAGCTTGCCCCATGTTTACCCATGAAAATTCTAAAGATCAAGAATAATATCCTAAGCTATCTCAATGTGGATAATTTTTAAAGTTCACTTATAAGATGCTGACCTTCTAATGGATTCATTGTCTTTGGATGAGTTGCCCAAGACAGCTCTGAAATGGAAGAGGTTCCCATGAATGGGAGTCTCCAGAGTATTCCAGAAAAGTAAATTTGCAGGCCCCATTAGTATCAAGTTATAAAAACAGATATCTCATTCTCATAGAGTTTTTTTTATAATCCTACAATAATAGGTTTTATTTATTTATTTATTACATACTGAGGATGGGAGAAGGATGTGGCAATCCACTAAAAGCAATCCCAAAGCAATCAGGCACTGAAAATTCTGTGAATAGCAGAGAAGCATTGACATAGTGCAGGGCATGACACAGTGTCGGGGAATGTTTTGTTCTGTTGTATGTAGGGTTGCGATGCGTTGAACCCAACTCAATAGCACCTAACAACAACAGCAGCAGCAGCAGCAGCAAGCACTAGAGGGTTGAACACAGGGCCTCACGCATGCTTTGCAAGTGCTCCACCACTGGGCTGCATTCCCAGCCCATTTTTTGCTTTTGATTTTGAGACAGGGTCCCACTAAGTTACACAGGCTGCCTCTGACCTTGAGCTTGTGATCCTCCTCCCTCTGGCTCCTGAGTCAATGGGATTGCAGATGTGCATCACCACAACTGGAAATAATTTTAAATTATCCATCATAGTTTATTTTTTGAGTTATTTTTTTAAAAAAACTCCTCAGATTATTTGATAAGTGCCATCTTCACATGCCTAGTTATTTCAGAAAAATCGACCGTCAATGTTGTAGGCTGAGTAATGACCCACCAAACATGTCCATCTTCTGACCCTGGGACCTGTGGGTAGGTCTCTGACATAGCAAGAGGGACTTCAAAGACTCGAGGAAGTAAAGAATCTTGAGACGGGGAGATTTTCAGGAATTATTCAAGCGGGGTCCAATTTACTCAGAATGTTACTTATAGGAAGGAGGCAGTAGAGTCAAAGAGATGGTGATGGAAGACAGAAAGGAAGCAGAAGATGCTACACTACTACTTTTGAAGATCAAAAATGGGCCCTGGGCTAAAGGATACTGGCAGCCTGCAGAGACTAGAAAAGGAGAAGAAATGATTCTTCGTTCACATCCAGAAAGACTAACTGCTTTGCCAACACTTCAATTTTAGCCTATAACTCCTATTTTCTTTTTGATTTTTCCTATCCAGAGCAGTAAAATGGTAAATACATATATGTAGTTTTAAGTCTCTAGATCAGTAGTCATTTGTTATAGCAGCAATAGAAACCTAATATGTTATGAATATTGTCAGGTTTCCCTATAAATAAATATGTTTTATTCAATACTAACAAAATCAAGATAGGATGAAATACTCATATTATTAATTTTACCACTTATATTTTTAACCACTGTATTTTGCCTATATAATTGTTGTTATTGTTAACCAATACATGAAAATAGGCTAACTACAAAGAACAACTGTTCATGTTCTGTTCCCTTCCATTGGATATCAACCAAAATTTAGAAAACAATCTATTATGTTTTGAAAATATATTCTCTCATTTTTTGATTTTATTATACATTCTCTAAGAGTAATATCTTTGAAGTATTATAAGATTTACATTATGTTGCCAAAATATGTTAAGTAAATGTAAAAAAATCTCTTCTCAATTTGATGGATATACTATAAATTTAGTTAGTTTGAACATTCACAAAATGTTTTGGAGTCAAGGAGGGAAATGTTAGCATATCCTATTTTGAAAAGCATGCGTTTCATTTCTGACATACAAAGACATGCTTGAATATTCTATTTCAGGAAATGGTTGGATCTTTTCTTCTTTTGTGCATTCACTTACAGTAACATGCCTTAAAAACAGATTCGGAGAAAAAAATTATATGTGACTTACTATACTGTGGTGTTCCTAATAAAACAGAAAAATGACATGTTACAAAGCCATAATTATAGGGAGTTTCAGAAGATGTATTTGAAAAGGTCTAGTGGATTAGTACTTAAAATGAGCCAGCTGCTGTTGAGTTTGCCTTTAATGTTAAGTTGGATATATTTTCAAACACAGCTCACTTGGTTACCAAGCATATTGTATTTGATCTAAACAATGCTGTGTTTATACTATTATGTACTTTGGAACAGTGAGATAAAAAAAAACTTCAGAATCAATCTCTTTTATTTGAAATTTATTTTATAAATATCTTAAGACATTCATATATTTTATAATTTTTTCCTACTCAAGGATGTGTATTCATTGTAAAAACAGGAATCTCCTAACGTATGTATTTGGCTGGTGAGTTAGTTCAATCTTGGCTAACATTGTTTGCTTTTCTATGACACTATGATAACACATCCTATATATTTCTTGCGATAATCTTATAATGCATATTCATTATATGCAAAAGGAAAATAGAGCTAATAGAATTTAAGTATCTCCAAAGCCTGTGATGTTAGCAAATACATATTTGTATCTTAGTTCTCAGTAATCGTCTGAATTACACCTTGTGAGAGTGCAATTTAACCATCCTTAAGCTGATATATGTTGTTGCAATGTATAGTATTTAAGCTATTTAATATTTTGATTGAATAGGACATTACTTATCTTACAATAGAAATATGTCAGTATCAGCCAAGAGATTCTAGGTTATGCTGTGTAACAAAAATTCCCAAATTTCTCAGGGGGATTTTTATTTCTTGGTTTGTATATAATCTACTTTATACATTTCTCCAGTTCAACTCTCATCCACTTGTTAGTAATGTATATGCTTCATGTATAATTGTGTTTTCTATAACATAAATTCACATGCACCCTTACAATAAGCTATATAAAGGCAGAGGAAGAGAAATCAAAAGCAAGGGAGATAAGAGATTAGTGTAAAAGGAGATTTTAAAATAGTTTATTTTATAGCTGAACAACAAAGGCCAAAAGAAAATAACAGAAATCTGTGAAAGCAAAAATATAACACATATAAATAACTAGATACCTGTTGCATAAATTTTAAAAACACCCCTTAAGTTAACCTATGTATTTGAGACAGATAAGCAATAAGAGGAGTGTTTAAAAAAAGGAACCTATTATCCTTAGAGGTTGATATTGAATTAAAAAAATCAAAAGACATTAAATGAGTTTAGCAAGTTCTTGAATAATAGAATATTTAATAACTTCTGATCTATACTAGACCATGGTTAAGCTTGAAAGCTGATTTCAAACAGGGTGAGCAGCCTTTCAATAGCATATCCCATAAAGTGGCTCTTAGCTAAGAAACAGACTTGCTAGACTGTCTGACCCAGAATGATAATCCCTCATTCCTATATAATTATCATGGAGAATGCTGATCTCATTTCCTTTTGTGTTACAACTGCTTTTTCTTTTTCCTAAATGTATGCTTAATAGAAAAATCTGTGTATTGCACAATGGGTTGTTCATATTTATGTCTGTCTTACTCCCACGAGCCTACATATAAATAGCTGGGCAGTCTCCAAGTGAATTCAGGAATTCAAAGTTTTAACTCTAGCACTTCCACCTATGGAAGACATCATTTTCTCTCTTGTTGCTATGGTCCTTTCTTGTACGTAAAAGACTTCATGTAGGAAGGTTTTAAAAAATAAGTCTAAAAAGAAAATGGAGTTGGTGGTTTTGTTGTGTTTTCTTATCTCCAGCCATTTCCTTCATCACTAGGATCAACTCGTAGAAGAAATTCACATTGAATCAGAATGTAGAGAGAATGTACAAAGTAAGGAGAGAAAAAGACTTGCACTCCCTATTGATATGTTGTTGTTGTTAGGTGCCATCGAATCGGTATCCGACTCATAGCGACCCTACGTACAACAGGTGAAAGACTATTGTCAGTGCTTCTCTGCTGTTCATAGGGTTTTCAATGGCAGATTGATTTTTGGGAGTGGGTTGCTGGGTTCTTCTCCCAAGCCCACAGTATCTGGTGATCCCAGGTGGTCTCCCATCCAAGTACTAGGCAGGCCCAACCCTGCTTAGCTTCCGAGATCTGACAAGATCGGATGCTACAGTGCTATGGCTGCAGGCCTTATTGATGTATATATGTATAAAACTAATAAATATCAAAATCTTACTTCCTTGATTGGGTTAAGTTTTTTATGTATATGACCAGTATCTTGTCAATTTGTATAAATACACACACACACACACACACACACACACACACACACACACGCAATTTTTGGTTTTTTAGTGGTGGTATGGGGTGTTTGAACCCAGGGCTTTCTTCTTTAAATGACTGAAGTCAATTCATTATAAAACTTTGGATTTACAGAAAATTTTGAAGATAAAAAGCTAAAAATCCAATCACGACTATTTTGCTGGGCCATAGTGGTGCAGAACTGTGATCTCAGTGACTCAGGAGGCTGAGGCAAGAGGATCACAAATTCAAGGCCAGAGGCAGACGACATAACTAAGCAAAACCCTGTTTGAGGATAAAAAAAATTTGAAAGGGGGTTGGGGGTGTAGCTTAGGGGTGCAGTGCTTGCAAAGTGTGTACAAGGCCCTAAGTTCAGTGTCCCCAGTATAGCAAAACAAAACAAAAAAAGAATGGGGACTTTTTAAGAAAAGCTTGACCAGCTTCCCTGACTCCCCCTGACAGATGCATTGGCCTCAATTTCTCCATGTCCTTCAGAAATGTGAGAGGAATCCCTGTCCCATCTTTACCAAACAGGAAGCAAAATTCCTCCCATTTCTGTCAGTTTAACAATAAAAATCCCAGTGCATTTATTCTGAAGTAGCTTCTTTCAGGCTAGTGTGAGGCAGTCTGGCAGGTGGTCACCCTCAGAATACTAGGTGTACAGTGGGGTTGTGAAGGGCCCTCTTTCATTGCCTCTCACATTTTACTCCTCTTTCTTGGGGTTTTTATCTGGGGGAGACAAGTTACTGTTGCTACTCCTTCTCTCAATTCACTGGGAACATGGCTAAGAGAGAGTTGCTTTCCTTTCCCCCTTTCCTGAAGATGAACACCTTCTTCCATCTTGGGGCCACCGTCTCGGCACTATGTCCAGTGTACCAGCCTAGATAAAGAAGCTGCTGTTCTGTTACTATCAGAAAGTAAATGAGGAGGGTGGCACCTCATTGTGGACTATGCCAAAAGCATAAATGATGAATTTTGGAAGACTCTCTTTCCAGATGGACTATGCCAAATAACTAAACTCAACATATCAAACAGTTTCTTTATCTATCAGGGTGTAGGGAAGGTGGGTGTGAATTTATCTTGGTAGGCGAAGCATGGTCAAAATAAAACTTTTATACAAAATTCACTGAGGTACTTTTGTAATATATGAGTACAACAGACTACTCCTACTTCAAAACCTTACAAACATATTTTAACTTCTAATATGGAAAATGTTGAAGGCTTCAGTCAACTATTTATTTTACAGTTTAAAGAGATACAAAAGCACTTTTAGTACAAAAAAAAGTTACTAATCTTATGGAGAGAAAAGCTTCTATCCCATTTTCACGAAAATTGACAAGCACCCACATGAGGCAATATGGCATCTTCAAGTTTTTAATGCAATGCCAATTTTACTTCCTCAATTCCAGAATTCCTACAGTTTGAGTAATAGTTATAAGTTTCAGTATTAAGTTACTTACTCTCAAACTCTTTCCAAAAGACCAGTTTGATTATAGGTGTGAGATGTGATTGTTGTTGTTGTTGTTGTTAGGTGCCGTCGAGTCGAGTCCGACTCATAGCGACCCTATATACAGCAGATCGAAACACTTGCCGATTCTGTGCCAGGCAAACCATCTTATTTATGTTTAAGCCCATTGTTGCAGACACTGTGTTAATCCATCTGGTGGAGGGTTTTCCTCTTTTGCGTTGACCTGCCACTCTTCCAAACAT
>VMDO01029513.1:8114-22658 GCA_007922755.1 Pedetes capensis | reverse complement strand
ATGTGACATCTTTGCTTTTCAATACTCTAAAGAGATCTTTTGCCACAGCTTTTCCCAGAGCAATGCGTCTTTTGATTTCTTGACTGCTGCTTCTGTGGGTGTTGATTATAGAGCCAAGCAAAGCAAAATCCTGGACGACCTCAATCTTTTCTCCATTTAATGTGAAGTTGCGTGCTGACCCAGTTGTAAGGATTTTTCTTTTGTGATGTTTAGTCATAACCCATATTGAAGGCTATGATCTTTGATCTTCATCAGTAAATGTTTTAAACCCTCTTCATTTTCAGCAAGCAAAGTGGTGTCATCTGCATAACGCAGGTTGTTAATGAGTCTTCCTCCAATCTTGATGCCATGTTCTTCCTCATAAAGTCCAGCTTCTTGGATTATTTGCTCAGCGTATAAATTGAAGAGATAGAGTGAAAGTATACAGCCCTGATGCACACCTTTCTCAACTTTAAACCACTCAGTGTTTCCTTGTTCTATTCGAACAACTGCCTCCTGGTTCATGTACAGATTTCTCATGAGCACAATTAGGTGTTCTGGTATTCCCATTTTCCGAAGTGTTATCCATAATTTGTTATGATCCACACAATCAAATGCTTTGTGTAGTCAATAAAACATAGACATCTTTTTGATATTCTCTGCTTTCAGCTAATATCCACCTGACATCAGCAATGATGTCCCTAGTTCCCCGCCCTTTTCTGAATCCCACTTGATTTTCCAGTAATTCCCTGTCTATATTCTGCTGCAGTCACTTCTGAATGATCTTTAGTAGAATTTTGCTGGTGTGTGATATTAATGATATTTTCCGATAGCTTGCACATTCAGTTGGATCCCCTTTTTTGGGAATAGGCACAAATATGGATCTCTTCCAGTCAGTTGGCCAAGTAGCTGTGTTCCAAATCTGTTGGCATAAACATGTTAATACCTCCAGTGCTGCATCTGTTTGTTGAAACATCTCTATTGGTATCCCATCAATTCCTGGAGTCTTGTGTTTCGCCAGTTCTTTCAAGGCAGCTTCCACTTTGTCCTTCAACACCATTGGTTCCTCTTCGTATGCAACCTCTTGGAATGGTTGGTCATCTACCAATTCTTTCTTGTATAATGACTCTGTGTATTCTTCCCATCTTCTTTGATGTTTCCTGCATCATTTAATATTTTCCCTGTAGAATCTTTCACTACTGCCACTCGAAGCTTGAATTTTTTCTTCACTTCCTTAAGCTTGAGAAACACAGAGCGTGTTCTTCCCTTTTGGTTTTCTGCCTCCAGCTCCTTGCACATGTCATTATAATATTTGTTTTTGTCTTCTCAAGCTGCCTTCTGAAATCTTCTGTTTAGTTCCTTAACTTCAGCATGTCTTCCTTTTGCTTTAGCTGCTGGATGTTCAAGGGCAAGGTCCAGTGTCTCTTTTGACATGTAATTTGGTCTTTTCTTCTTTTTTTTTTTTTTTTGTCTTTTTAAGAACTTTTTGCTTCCTTCTTGAATGATATCTTTTATGTCATGCCACAACTCTTCCGGTCTCCTGTCATTTGTGTCTAATGCATTAAACCTATTTTTGAGGTGGTCTCTGAACTTAGGTGGGATATACTCAAGGTCATACCGTGGCTCTCGTATACTTGTTCTAATTTTCTTCAGCTTCAGTTTGTACTTGCATATGAGAAGTTGATGGTCTGATCCACAGTCAGCACCTGGTCTTGTTTTGACATTTTGTACAGAGCTTTTCCATCGTCTCTTTGCATACTAAGAGATAAAAGATGTTTATTTTAGGAAAGAAAGGATATTCCAATATTTGAATGTTTATTAATGTACATTAACATAATAATAACTCTGAAGAGAAAAATCACACAGTTTTGAAAATGCTAAAAAAGAATTGGATAAATAATTCTTTAAGAATTTTCTAATTGTATATATGTCTGTATAAGTGTGTGTGTGAGAGTGAATGCACATATTTACATATACACATACATATATATACATTATATATGTATGTTGTTGTTAGGTGCCGTCGAGTCGGTATCCGACTCATAGCGACCCTCTGTACAACAGGGTAAACACTATTGTCAGTGCTTCTCTGCTGTTCATAGGGTTTTCAATGGCAGATTGATTTTTGGGAGGGGGTTGCCAGGTCCTTCTCCCAAGCCTACAGCTTCTGGTGTTCCCAGGCGGTCTCCCATCCAGGTACTAACCAGTCCTGACCACGCTTAGCTTCCAAGATCTGACAGGATCGGATGCCACAGGGCTACCACTGCAGGCTATATATGTATACATATGTATATGTATATATATATATATATATATATATATATATATATATATATATATATTGCATACACACACTCACATATTATTAACTGGCTTAATGCCAAAATACTAATAAGATATTTAGTAAAGTCAAAACTGACATAAAAATATCTCTTAGCTCTTCCATCATTTAACATTATATAAATATTAGTGTTAGAGTTAAACTAGGAAAGGAATTTCAAAATGCAGAAATTACATATAAAAGTTTAAAAATAGAATTATCTGCAGTTGGTATGATTGTATACATTGAAAATCTTAGATAATTAAATTAGAATTTCAAAGAATTCATTTAGTTGCCAAAGAACCTGGAAACATCTTTCATATAGTTAAACAAGAGATTAGAAGATACAATGGAAATGAGTTCCTCCTTTACAATAATAAATGACAATGATGATAAAATATTTTAAAACCTGTCAAGTGATAAACTTGCATCAAATGTACAAGATATGCCTGAGTGTAAACTTTAAAACAGCACCCAACTTCAAAACATACTAAAATCCTATGTTCGCCAAAGTTCTTGATGTTGTTGTTAGGTGCCGTCAGGTCAGTACCCCACTCATAGAGACCCTCATAGGGTTTTCAATGGCTGTTTCAGGATTGCCTTGGGAGTGGATTGTCAGGTCCTTCTCCCATTTTTGTGGTGTTGGGAATTGAACTTGGGACCTCAGAGACTGCAGTGCAGCACTCTACCAACTGAGCTAAATCCCAGCCTAAAATCCTATACTAACTAAAATAACACTTACTGTCATGAAAAGAGGGATATAGAATAGAATAGAATAAAGAATCCAGAAATTAATTCACATTTATGCAGCCAACTGATATTTTCATGAAGGCTCTAAGAACAAACAATGGAAAAAGAAAATTTTTTTAGGTAAGTGGTGCTGACCAATTTGGGTATATATATGCAGAAGAATGAAATCTTCCGCCCACCATACACAAAAAAACAACTCAAAATGGATTAAATATAAGATTTGAAACATGAAGTTACTGCATGGGAGAAACACTTGAAGATGCTGATGCAGGCAATGCTTATGGGTGTAAGACCCCTAAAGGCATAGGCAACAAAACTGAGAAAAGACAAATGGGATCCTACCAAGCTAGAAAATGTCTATACAACAAAGGAAATGAGCAATAGAATTAAAAGACAATCTACAGAATGGGAGAAAACATTTTCAGGCTATGCATCCAACAAGGGATTGGTTTCCAGAAGATATAAAGAAGTCAAAAAACTGATCACCAAAAAACCCTTAACAGTTCAATTTAAGAATGGGCCAAAGAACTAAACAGATATTTCCCAAAAGAAGATATACAGATGGCCAAAAAGTACATGAAAAATTGCTGGACATAATCCAGGTGCAGTGGTGCTCTCCTATAATCACAGTAACTGGAGAGGATGAGGCATGAGGATCACAAGTTCAAGGCCAGAGGCAGCTTGTGAACCTAGCAAGACTCTTATCTCAAAAGAAAAAAATTTTTAACAGGGGCTAGGAATGCTGCTCAGTGGTAGAGCACTTGTCTAGTATGCACAGGGCCCTGGGTTCAACCCCTCAGTACAAGAAAAAAAAATGTTCAACATCATTATTCATCAGAGAAACTATAGTGAGTTATTCTTTCACCCCAGTTAAAATAACTATCAAAAAGACAAAAAATAATGAATGCTAACAAAGATTAGGAGCAAGGGTAACTATGATACACTGTTGGTGGGAATGTAAATTAGTACAACCAATATGAAAAATGGTATGGAGTTTCCTTAAAAAACTAAAAATAGAATTACTATATGATGCAGCAATTCCACTACTGGGTATATATCCAAAGGAGATGAAATCATTATACAAAAAAGATTCCTGCACTTCCATGTTTATTGTACCACTTTTCACAATAGCCAAGATAATGAAATCAATGCAAATGTCCTACAGAGGATGAATAAATAAAGAAAATGTAGTGTATATACACAATGGACACAATTCAACACAATTCACAATTGTGATACACAATACACAATTCAACCCTAAAAATTGAGATTCTGTCATTTGCAGCCACATGGATGGAATGGGAGATCTGTGTATTAAGTGAAACAAGCCAGGCATGGGGAAAGGCAACTATCCACATTTTCTCACTCACTTTTGCAAACTAATAAGTCAATTTTGTAGAAGAATGGAATGGAATAGAGGTCATTAAGATTGGAAAGGGTGGGGAGAGGTAGAGCAGAAAGTAGTTCAATATAGGGCACTAAAATGCAGTTAAAGAAGCAGAATTAGTTCTGGTTTTCCTATAGCACATTAGGCTAACCATTGGTTAAAATAATCTATGATATATTTTTAAATGATGAGAAATGATATTAAAAATGATTGATGTTTGAAGAGATGATTTGATTGTGAATATTGCATACATGTGTTTAATTGCCATAATGAACCTCATAAAGATGTACAAATATTGTTTGACTAAAAATGACTTAAAAATAACACACTACTAAATGATACAGTGACTTAAAAAAAACATTTTTCCAAAAAAGAAAACTAAAAATTTTGAAGTAACCAATACACCTAATGTTACTCCTACGAAATATCAGTAAAATATTTTTAAGTATTCAAGCTGATTTTAATATTTATATAAAAGTAAAGACAAAGAATTCAAATAAAATAAATGATAGGAGACCTGAGTCCCACTATATCTTCAACCATGTTCAAAAGCAATAGTAATTAGAACAGTCAGCTAATACTGCATGAAAAAAATCAATAGACAATTTGAAAGTAAAGACCAGAATATCTAGAAGTTAACCCAGATCCACTTAGGGAATTTTATTGTAAAAGGTTGCAGTGTGATCACTAAAAGAAAGAGTGGGTTATTTAAAAAATGATATTTATGAAAAATGGATAGTCATTTAGGATAAAATAGTCAGTAGGTTACCTACCTTGCATCTTTAACAAAAATAAATGCCAAATGGATCAAAGCTTTGAGTGAGAGAAACAACATGGGGTAAACACTAACAGTTGCGTTATTATGCTTATACTCTCTGAATGTTAAAGAATTTTTAACATTTGACTTATGAAACTGTGCAAGGCATTGATAACATTATTTGCCTTTAGGTAGGTGTGTTGGGTTTAGTGGTATATCAGTGTGGCCAGGCTAGAGTCTATAGTTATTCAATCATGAATCTAAGTGCTTCCAGGAAGGTATTTTGCAGATGTAGGGAAGGTTCCTCATCAGTTCACTTAAAGAAAGAGGTTATTCTGGATATCCTGCATCCACCTGACTCAATTCACTGGAAGGTGAAAAAGGTAGGGGGTGAGATAGGTATGGTGGTGGTGACCTGTAATTCCAGTGACTCAGGAGGCAGAAGACAGGAGGACTGCAAGTTCTAGGCCAGAGGCACCCTGTATAATGTAGGGAGACTCTGTATCAAAATAAAAAAGTAAAAAATAGATAGGCTGGGTGGTGTGGCTTAAAGGTAGAGCACTTGCCAACCTTGCGTGAGGCCCTGGGTTCAACCCCCAGTACTGAAAAACAAACAAACAAACAAACAAAAAACTTTACCAGAAGCTTTTGTTTGCTCCTGATCCATTCCACCCTACTTGGCTCTTGCTTTTTCCTGGCTGTCTACAGATAACTCTACACTGTGCCTGTGACCTGTGGGTAGGTTCAAGCCTACCCTGTAACTTCTCTTCCTGACTGACCTACAGATTTCCCACTTGCTTAGTCAGATCTTCCAGTCACCTAATCTATGGCCATATTCATACGAGTTCCAAAATTCAAATGGAATGTATATGTTTGCTCATGCATGAATCCATTCTGAAACAATTCTGAATCACATCTGATTTTGTATCGCTTTAAAACTGTTGAAAGGGTACAGATTACATTTGAGAATATATGGTGTAATGAATATCATATATGTGTGTATATGTTGTTGTTGTTGTTGTTAGGTGCTGTTGAGTTGTGTCCAACTTATAGCGACCCTTATAGGGTTTTCAATGGCAGACATTTTCGGGAATGCCTCAGGAGTGGATTGCCACATCCTTCTCCCATGTTTTTGGTGTTGGGAATTGAATTCACGACCCCAGAGACTGCAGAGCAGCATTCTACCAACTGAGGTAAATCCAGCCCATATGTATATATGTATCATATATATCATATATATCTTAAACTGGATCCTGTTGACACACCTGTAATCCCAGCATCTTGGGAGGCTGCTGCAGGAGGATTGCACATTTGAGACCAGAGGCAACCTTTCTAACTTAATGAATCCCTGTCTCAAAAGAAAGAAGGGGTTGGGGATGCAGCTCAGTGGTACAGCACTAGCCTAGCATGTTTAAGAATCTGGGTTCAGCCCCTCAGGACTGCAAAACAAAACAACAACAAATACGTCAGGAGCAATAGAATGGTATATTTTGTCAACCATGGTGGTCCCATGAGATTATAATGGAGCTAAAATTCTCCTATCACCTAGTGATGTTGTAGCCATCAGAACCTTGTAATGCAAAGAATTTCTCATGTTTGTGGTTGTTGTTGTTGTTAGGTGCCGTGGAGTCAGTATCTGACTCATAATGACCCTCGTAGGGTTCTCAATGGCTGACTGTTTCAGGATTGCCTTGGGAGTGGATTGCCAGGTCCTTCTCCCATTTTTGTGGTGCTGGGAATTGAACTCAGGACCTCAGAGACTGCAGTGCAGCACTCTACCAACTGAGCTAAATCCCAGTATGTTTGTGGTATAAATAAATCTACTGGTATAAATAAATCTACTGTGTTGCCAGTCCTATAAGAGTATAATATTTGGTAATAATATTTGGTAATAAACAACTATGGTATAAATAAATCTACTGTGTTGCCAGTCCTATAAGAGTATAATATTTGGTAATAAACAACTATGCTACTAGTCCATGTATTTGCTATACTATACTACTTATTGTTTTACAGTGTGCTCCTGGTACTTATTTTTTAAAAGTTTACTGTAAAGAATTATACTGTGATGTGCAGGCAGTAGCCTTGTACATCTAGTGTTTACCATGTCTCTTGATGGCATCATTTTCTTTTTGTTTGATTTCATTCCCTGTTGCTTTGTCTTAGCTCTAGGAACTTTAGGTTACACTCTAATACATATATACATGTATGTATACACACACACACACACACACACAAATATGTTGTTAGGTGCCGTCGAGTAGAGTCTGACTCATAGCGACCCTCATAGGGTTTTCAATGGCTGACTGTTTCAGGATTACCTTGGGAGTGAGTTACCACGCCCTTCTCCCATTTTGTAGTGCTGGGAATCAAACTCGGGACCTCAGAGACTGCACAGCAGTGCTCTACCAACTGAGCTAAATCCCAGCCCATATACATACATATACATACATATACACATACATACATACATACATACATATACACATACATACATACATACATACATATACACATACATACATACATACATATATATATATATGTATGTATGTATATATATATACATACATACATATATATATATATATATATGTTGTTATTGTTGTTGTTAGATGCCGTCGATTTGAGTCCGACTCATAATGACCCTCATAATGGCTGTTTCAAGATTGCCTTGGGAGTGGGTTGCCAAGTCCTTCTGTCCGTCTTCCATTTTTGTGGTGCTGGGAATCGAACTCAGGACCTGAGAGACTGCAGAGCAGCGCTCTACCAACTGAGCTAAATCCCAGCCCACATATGTGTGTATATGTGTGTGTATACACATATACACACACATATATATATGTATATACACACACACATATATATCTTACATACCATAGTTGAATTGTTGTTGTTATTAGCTCAGTCAAGTTGGTGTCCAACTCATAATGACTCTATGTACAACAGGTGAAACAGTATCGTTACTGCTTCTCTGTTTTTCATAGGGTTTTCAATGGCTGATGGTTTCTTGGGAGAGGGTTGCTGGGTCCTTTTCCCAAGCCTACAGCACCTGGTTTTCCCAGGCGGTCTCCATCCAAGTACTAACCAGGTTCGAACCTGCTTAGCTTCTGAGATCTGATGGGATTGGACTTCACAGTGGTATGGCTGCAGATATAGTTGTAAGTAGGGCTATAACATCTAGGTTTGTATAGGTACATTCTAGGACTTTTACACCATGACCAAAATTACCTAACATGCATCTATTAAAACATATCCCCATTGTTAAGTCATGTATGGCCATATATGTATATCCTACCTCCTACTGGTTCTGTGTCTCCAGATGAGCCCTGGCTAACATAGGATGGTAACTGCATGCTTAGGAGGACAGATCTGGGAGAGACACTTTTTGCAGTATTCATTTTTGTATATTTAAAATTGAAAAATGTGAACATATTACTAATTCAACAGGCAAGGCAAATAAATTTACAAAGTGTGCCCTAAATGTGAACTATTAATACCTTTGCATTAACAGGGATGCATTCTAACACTTTTAAAAGGACTTATAAACTTGCTATTTTGCTACCTTCTATGAAAACTAAATCCAGTGTTTCCTTAAGCCCCTAATATTTCTTATTTGTTTGCCTACACATGGTTTGTTCCTAATTCTATCCCAAGTACCTGGAATATTATTTAACAAATTGTGTTGAGAACTTGACATATCTCTTGACATAAACAATAAGCTTTGGCTTACCTTAGGACTTCACCCTTACCTCCTAACAGGAACTGGCTCTTATCTACCTGTCTTGTTCTCCCTAAGCCCATCTCCTCCCAATGGCAATACAGAATTGTAGAGAACGCTGTCCTTAGCATGCAGCCACCTAGAATTTCATCTAGTCATAACATTTATTAATTTGTGATCTGAGGTATCTCACTGAACTGTTTTAAGGTTTACAATAATTTTCAGCATAATGGTAATAGAAACAGTTCCTTTGTCCACATGAGGTAACATCATAAACCTGGAAGCATTTGCAAACTTTGGAGGGCTGAAGAAATGCAAGGGACTGTTGGTAGTGTTGTTAGTTATTTTAGATATGAGTCTATTTATACTTGGACTGAGGTTGTAACTAACAATAAATAAGAAAAAGAGAAATGTGAATTGTTTGATGAGTGGTAACTCTGTGTAAACTGCTCTCTACTTGTAACCTCATTAAAAATAGCAATCCTGGATGGTAAGTTAACTGCCATAATTCCTGAGCTAATAAGGATTGAAGATGAAGTTCAAATACTGAACTCTCTGGTTTTCAAGGTAGAATTTAAATTGAATGATCATATAAATAAATTCTCTTGTCTATATGTTACAAACATAAGTATATATTCAAAAAACTCAAATCCTTAAACCTAAAGAACTATAAGATAGATTTAGTTAAAACAATGCTGTGCGTTAGAATCACTCAGGTTTTTTGTTTTTTACTTTGTTGTTTTATATAATCATCTATCAAAAAAGAGAGAGACTGATATTTCCTGGAAATTCCATCTGATAAGAAAAGACAAGTTAGATAAGGAGACTGAGATTACATTCAAGTGACCATTTGGCTGGATGAAGAGAAATGCTGAGCACTTTGCTCAGAATGATCCTATTCACAACCTTGTGGATTTTCTCAGAAAATTACTTTTAAAACACAAAATTTTTAAAGTCCCTTAGATAAATTATAGATTTATTCTATTTTTTCATAAACAAGATTCTGTGAGAAAATACTACATCTCTGTTTTTCTGATTGTGAGATGGTAATATAGTGTAAGGCTTTTGTCAAACGGAAATTTTCTCTGAATTACCTTATTTATAAGGCCATGTACTAACGTGCTACTATAATTCTTATAATTGGATTTGCATTTTAGAGTCAGATTAATTTAAGTCATTTAACTGCCTACTAGGTGTTATATATTTCTTCAATCTTCATAACAATCTTTTGTTGTAACTCTAATTTTCTTGATAATAGGCACAGAGAGGATATAATCAACTAAAGCTATATTGTATACCTGAAATTTGCTGAAAGAGTACATCTTAAGCACAAAAAAAGAGATGGATATATTAATTGACTTGAAGGTGGTAATTATTGCATAACATGCACTAAGTCATATATTTTTTCTTTTTTTTGTTTGTTTTTTGGGTTTTTTTTTTTTTTTTGGTTATTTTGGGGAGTGTTGTTTGCAGGGCTTTTGTTCGTTTTTGCTTGTATGTTTATTTGCTAGTTCTTTTGAGAAAAAATCTCACTGTGTATCCCAGGCTGCACTGGAACTCCTTATATAACCTAGGCTGAGCTTGAACTCATAATCCCCCTTCCTCTGCTTCCTAAGTGCTCAGATTACAGGCATGCGCCACAACAACCAGCAATTTTATAAAATTTTTATTGTCAGTTACACTTCAGTTATACCAAAGAAAAGGAAACCAAAACGAATTTATCAAGCTGTGTGTTTAAAACAGGGGCATTTATTACATACAAATTTAAACACAAAGGCATGTTTTTGCATGTAAGTTGTTGGTATTGCACATAGTTGTCATGCTTCAATCTCCATTATAACTGCATGTGAAATACTCTAAGATGGGAGGCTTTGTAAATTTTAGTTGCCATCTTTATTTTCTTCTGATTATAAGCACCTTGAGGGCAGTGTTGCCATTTTAGTTCACCACCTGGCTGGTTATGGCACTTCTAATATGGCAGGTGTTCAATAAATTGCATTGAATAGGAAGGATCTGTGGTTGACTGATTAACTTCTTGGCAAGTAAAATATATTTGATATTCCCCTTGAGTTTACAAATCGTTTATGCACTTCACAAAGTATCATTACTCAGAATCATTCTGGCCTTGCAATAGCCTCTAAATAAAACATTAAGGACCCTAAAATGAAGACTGTCTCCTTTCCACATGCTATGTTTTCATTTTTATTGCCCTATTGTTGCACACATATTAGATTGGAATACAGTTTACGTACTGGAACCTGCCAACCTCTAACCCAGCAGTTTTGCACTGGGCTTTCTGTGCTCTGTTTTCATTGTGAATCACAGATCAGAACTGCAGCCTTTCTGACCTGCAATAAAACTCACACCTTCCCTTAAACATATGCTACTATACAATGAATTTCATTGAAGGAAAAAATAAATGTGAATTCTACCTAATGGATTCTTTTCAGCTTTGGGGTACTGTGGTTAGAAAGATCAAATAATGCCAGATATGTCTGTTAGAGCCAGGAACTTCAGGCCTCTATAAATTATGATTCTGGAAATCGTATGACAGAATTAGAAGGAATATTTTTCTTCATCAAGGCTTCAGACTTTTTTTTTTAATTTAGGCCCTTCTAGTCAACTTGCTGTTATTTCTCAGACAAAGCAGATTCAGTACTCATAATCCATGAAAGGAAATGGTACAAGATAAATGGCTGAAAATAAAACTCATTACTGGAAAATATCCTTTCATGTTTTCTACTAGAATACCATACTTTCTCTGTCTCTGCTTCTTTCTCACTCCCTCTCTTTTTCCCTCCCTCTCTTTCTCCCTCTCTCTCTCTCTCTTTCTCCTTCTCCCTATCTGAAAATACATATTATCCATATTCACCTCAACACATAATGAAGCCTCATTTGAATATATTACTATTTATCTATATTACTAAATAGAAGAGCTTCTGTAGATGTATTCTTATATTTCCAATGCTTTATAAGAAAAGATATCCTACTTATCTATCACTCAAAAATACTATTACAAAACTCCCCACTTTTCTTACTGAACACAGAAGAGATATATACATATAAATATATACATGTTAATTCTGTTTATATTATGTATATAAGAACTCAGTTATGACTACGTGTTTTATCAAATATATAATTAAAATGTACATAATCCTTCGCATTTCATGATCTTTTATAAAATGTTAAGCCTAGTTTGATGCTTTCTTATAAACACAGACCCACCCACATACACAACTGCTTGTTTATTTTCTGAGGGTTGCATGGGTACTTTGCTTCACAATGTGCTAATTGCTCTGATTTTGGCCCAGTCTCTTTGCTGGGCTGCATGCCTTTGCCTGCTACATCTGTGTTTACATACCCCGTGGATCACTCAGAGCCCTGCTGCAGGTCCCTTCAGCTTCTTTCAAGAGTAGGCCTCAAGGAGTCTAACCAAAGTCCAATTCACTCAGATCAGTTACTCCCTAGAGCTTACCCTCATCAGATTCTGCCTTCCTCTGATGTTCTGATGCAAAATCACAGGCAACACATTCTCTCAAATGAGGACAAGTGATGTAAAAGTGTAAATTCAAAAGGTAGTTGATAAATTACTTTATAAGACTTTCAATATTAAGTTCTGACAGGAGACAGCAAAATAGTAAAGGGCATCTAACACTGCTCCAAAAACAACACTTCCTGCTACAGAGTAGAACTCTCTGCAGTGCCAGATTGAAATTAATCTTACTCAATTGTTTTTTGAATGCTATCTGAAATTATTTGGTTCAAGTAAAATGGAAGTATTCTTCTTAGTTAAGAGTATAAAATCCAGATTCATATAACAGCAAAATTTAATATCAGTAACACACATCTAATGATGTCAGCAACATATGTCTGAAGTAGAGAGAAAGGACAAGATGGTAAATATAAGAATTCAGACCCACAAATATAACTAGGTAAAAAGTAGTTGGAGAATTATTCCCATGGTAATAGGTCAAAGATATCATTTATCTCACTGTGAAATTCATTTAGGTAAAGCAAAAGCTGATTGTTGTTGTTGTTGTTAGGTGCCGTCGAGTCAGTATCCAACTCATAGCGACCCTCATATCATTTTCAATGGCTGACTGTTTTCGGGATTGCCTTGGGAGTGGATTGCCAGGCCCTTCTCCCATTTTTGCGGTGCTGGGAACTGCACTCAGGACCTCAGAGACTGCAGCGCAGTGCTCTACCAACTGAGCTAAATAGTTATTACAAATTGCCTGACAAAAAATTATTTTTTCAGAAAGCCCAGCAAGTGACAATGGTGATACTCAACTTAAAGATGTTGATATGTTGTTGTTGAAAATACATAAATAAAGTGAGAATTTCAACAGATAGGAATTATAAAAAGAAACTAAACAGAAATATTGGAGCTCATGAATACAATGAATAAAATGAAAAATGCAGTAGAGAGTATCAATAGTACATTTGATCAAGCAGAAGAATCTGAAAACTCAAGAGTGAGCATTTAAAAATACCCAGAGAAGAAAAATGATAGAAGATTGAAAGGAATGAAGAAAGACACGATAACATGAGTTAACAATCTCATTATAGGAATTTAGAAGGAAAAGCAAGAGAACAAAACAGAAAGCTTATTTAAAAGAAAATTGTAGAATGTTCTCCCCAAGTAGGTGACAGATATGGCCATCCAGGTACCTGAAGTTCAAAGATCACTTGTTGTAGTTATTGTTTGGTTACCTTAAGTCAGGTCCAACTCATAGCTACCCTATGTACAACAAAACAAAACACTCTCAGGCACTGTCCCATGCCAAGCACTATGTCAGGGCTTCTCTGCTATTCATTGGGTTTTCAATAGCGTATTGTTTCAGAAGTGGACTGACTGCCAGGTCCTTCTTCCTAGCCTGCAGCACCTGGTATTCCCAGATGGTTTGCCTTTAAAAAGCAAGTCCAACTTGAAGAAGACTTCACAATGACATGTGATTCTCAAACTGTGAGAAATTAAAGACAAACAGAATTCTGAAAGCAATAAGAGAAAAGAATTTCTTACCAGAAACTTTGCACAGCAGGAGAAGGTAGGGAGGTGTTTTCAAAGTAATCAAAAACAAAACAGAACAAACAAAGACCAACAAAAGCACTTGCCCACTCCAAATACTATACCTGGAAAAGCTGTCTATCAGAAATGAGAAAGTCTGAGAATGCAGCCCTGTAGTCAAGTGCATTCTTAGCACACACAAGGCCCTGATTTCAATCCCCAGCACACACACAAAAATTAATTAACGAAATTTTTTAAATTTTCATTTTTTTAATTTGAAAAATAAATACTTTCACAAACAAACAAAAACCAAGAGAGTTCACCATCATTATACTCTCCTTATAAGAAATAATAAAGGGAGTTCTTCAAACTGAAATGAAGAATATTAACTAGTAATATGAGATCATATGAAAGTATAAGACTAATAGGCAAAAAATAAGTACATAATCAAATTCAAGTTCAAAGTATCTAATAATCTAATGATTATGTGTAAAACACTTATATTTCTAGTATAAAGGTTAAAAGGCAGAACTTAAAATAGCTATAGCTATGATAGTTTCTTAATGGGTATACAATAAAGAGGTCAATTATGACATCAAAACATAAAATGATAGAGTTC
>VMDO01029512.1:0-22520 GCA_007922755.1 Pedetes capensis | reverse complement strand
TCCTACCACTATATGAGATAAACAATCAATGGCAGGGGTGTGGGTGGCTCTTCAAGTCCATAGTGGGTCTTGTTTAAAGACATTCCTTCCAGTAGTATAGCTGTCCATTTGTATCCCATGCCCCTGTAAGCAAGCCCAATCAGCTCACTGGTAGTCACATTTGGTCATATCCTTTCTCTGCTCTACCTGCAACCTTTCTGTATCAGGAGAATGGGCATCTCCTTTATGCCCCTCTAGGAAAAGCAATTCACAAACAAAATGTATAATTATCCAGGATTAAACAATGCTTTGGAAGATACTGAGAAGACTCAGAAATGTGCTTCTATGACTTTTTAGATGGTAAGTGATAGTTTTATAGGAAACCATCTTCTGCACATTTAAGTACTGTATTTGTATTAAAGAATAAAAGACCCCTCCCAAGCTTGTGGTACTGTTCTGCTTTGCTTATTGTTTCTGTCACATTCTTCTCCTTTAATAAATGTTAGTTGAAGATTTTATTCAAAATGCCTATTTGAGTAAATGTATAGTGTTTCATCTCCTCAAGTTCTATGTTTCTTCTCTTTCTTTAGTTGTCTTAACATATACCTATTTTGGACTTTGAATCTACTTGATTTCATGATGTATGAATCAAGACTCAAAACAACTGTGGTTATAATTGAATAAGAATTTATCACAAAAATAAGAAATTACATGATATTTTAAAATAAAACCATCAAAAGGGAAAATAAACGACCAGAGAAAAGTCACTAACCAGTTTTGGCACAGTCAGAATTTGCAAGGAAATTTGGAAAAATATGCACATCCACCTACTGGAGTGGGACCGTGAAGGGAGGCTGATGCTTATGGCAGGCTATTACTTATATGTACTTACATCTCTGAGTTTGCAGGAAAGTGTGTGGTGGTAAGCCTTAGGTCACTATTGGTCAACAAGGCTGCCACTTACAATGAGAACCTGAATGGGAACAGAGCAGAAACAAAGAAAATCTAGACTCTACTGGAAACTTTGCATTTGAATTTTATTGCCTCTAACAACTTTTAGAATATAACATTTCTCCCTTTCTTTTACCTGCTAAATCTCACACAATTGCAAATTTTATTAACTCTGAATTGAAATCATAACATAAATGGACTTCCAAGAAATTAGTTGTTAACATAATAAGGTTAAATGCAGAAACATCCAGTTTAGGTATGCCTTGTCAACTTGACATCTACACGTGTCTCTTTAATTATGTTTAACTTACAAGTAAAGGTAGCAGCAAAGTTATTCTTCTTCCTAATGTTGTTAGATGCTATCAAGTGGGTATCTGACTCATAGTGACCCTATGTACAACAAGCTAAACACTATTGTCAGTGCTTCTCTGCTGTTCATAAGGTTTTCAATGGCGGATTGATTTTGTAGAGTGGATTACTGGTTGGTCTCCCAAGCCTACAGTATCTGGTATTCCCAGGCCATCTCCTGTCAGGGTTTTAGCTCTAGCCCGGCTAAAGTTAGGGCCAAACCCTCAACTACCAACGTGCCTGATGTCGGGAAAGAAGGACCTCGGGAGACCTTCAGATGGTTGGAGGACAGGGAAGGTTTATTGGGGTGCTCCCCTTATGGAGAGCAAGGAGCAAGCAGCCCCTATAAAGCAAGGCTCTATCCCTTTAAGTGCTGGCTCTAGGCCTGCGGCATGGAATGCTGCAGGCTAAGTGCTGGTACAGCTCAGCCTTAAAGGCACAGCCACAGCCGCAGGTGTTCAGTTGAGGTCCGGTGGTCTTGACTCTCGCGGCTCGCCTTCTTTACCCGCCTCCTTCCCAAGGATGGGAGGAGTTGGGAGGCTCTTCGTGGCTTGCTAGGTGACTTCGGCTCTTCGGGGCCCCTGGGCTTGATCTCGCCGGCTTGCTAGATGGTCTTGCTGGAGTAGGGAGCACTGGTCCAGGTGATGAGGATCAGGAGACAGTCAGAGAGGTGAGGATCATAGGACGATATGGGGTCCAGGAGCCCTGCTTTTATAGGGTCCTGGGGGGGTCACATGGTGGGGTTCAGCCAATCAGGGCACACAGCTGGCAGGTACAGGGGGCAAATGGACATAACTGCCAAGTGAAGACAGTTACTACATGCAAGGTGGTGAGGGGAGCCAATCAAAATTAAGGTGGTTAAGGCTGGTCAAGCTGGCCGGGGGCCATCTTTGCTCACTCGATGGGAGGGGCTGTTTTGAGTGAGTGAGATGAGCCCTGGGGTCAACTAGGGGTCAGCCCCTCAGGCTGTTATGAGGGACCCTAGCTGGGAAATATAATTTTAAAAATCCCCAAGAGTCTCCCATCCAAGTACTAACCAGGCCCAACCCTGCTTAGCTTACAGGATCTGATGAGATCAGATGCCACAGGGCTACGACTGCAGGCTTCTTCCTAGTATGATACAATAATCCCTGTTTTTATTCAATCATAAATAGGTAAGCCTATTTCCCAATAATGTTATTCTACAGCCCAGTTTATCTATCATTAAAATGATTCTAACAGTCATATTTCTCCTGACGTCCTGTAACTTAAAATACAGAGATAAAGTTAACCAGAATGACACACTTTATGTTTAGGGGATGTGCATGCATATGTGTGTGTCTGTAAGGATATGTGTGCATATGTGTGTGAGTCACTGTGTGTGTCTGTGTGTCTTATGCATCTCAGAAGTATATTAGACCTTGTTGCTGGTCATATCTGCTATTTACTTCCTTCTTTTGCTACCTTTTGCAAATTTAATTCCAACCAAAATGAACTTGTTTTTTCAAGTAGGTTGACCCTTGCCACATGCTAAAAAGGATTTTCTAAATAAAGAAATATACAAACAAGTCATCATGACTGAGATTCAAATCTCCTCTAAAATATTTTAAAGTGATGTATACTAAACCTGGCCTGCAGCCGTAGCCCTGTGGCATTCAATCCCGTCAGATCTTGGAAGCTAAGCAAAGTCAGGCCTGGTTAGTACTTGGATGGGAGACCACCTGGGAACACTAGGTGCTGTAGGCTTGGGAGACAGACCCAGCAAAGCACTCCCAAAAATCAATCCACCTTTGAAAACCCTATGAACAGCAGAGAAGCACTGACAACAGTGTTTAGCCAGTTGTGCATAGGGTCACTATGAGTTGCATACCAACTTGAGGGCACCTATCAACAGCAACAACAACAATAACAACAACAAACTTGGCCTGTTGTAATACAGGAAACTATTGTGAATAGTCTTCTTAACATTCTACATAAGTGTTTCTCAATCTTGGCTACATATTAGAATCACCTTGGGAAGTAGGGCTATTTCCTTAAAACGTATATAATCTTAAAATGATTCAGTTGCTTGTAAAATATAAACCAGATGGAGGGTTATTCATTGAAGTATCCTGAGAGTCAAAATTTGTGTCACCTGCACAGATAACAAGAACTGTAAACTAGTTCAATCGTTGTAGCTTCAATTATAGTACTCCTGGGTTTAAATTACAATATTATCAAGTGCCTCCACTGCTATTTCGTTCAAAATATCCTCCATCCATTATTCAGATGCAGACTTACTTCTTCTGATATTTTCCCTATAAACAAGAAGATATATCATCCTGTTATAACTTCTTTCTTCTATTCAGTTGGGTACATTACTGGAAAATCAACATTAAAGTCTGCATAGGCAAAACTCAAACATCTCACCACTGTGTAGTTCTTTAGATTTTATCATTTGATTGTGTTTGAAATACAACTTAATCTCTTTGATCTTGACACACTTAATTGGCATTCATTATAAATTGTAATGATGTCATAGACTTGCAAGGTCAAACTTATTTTTTCAATTATTAACAGAAAGCCCCCTTTGAAGCCTCAGCTGGGTCCCTCTCTTTGATCAGTGCTCTAGACTCTACCAATGACTAAAGGTGAGTCTGCCACTTAGTGGAGCATTTCCTTTTGGCCTGACCTTTTCAATTTTTATTTTTTAAAATTTACTTTGGATTATATTGCTTTGTCATAAGTATTTTAATGCATATTCTGCACATGAGAGAAAATGCGATATATTTGTCAAGATGCAGAGCTAACAGGTGGAGAGACAGATAGATAGATACCATGGGAGTGGTTCTCCAAGGGGAAACAAAAACACTACTTGGTGATTTATTTTTAATAATTTTTCCAAGAACTCGTCCCTGGCACTACCTCATTTTCTAAGTAGAGATGTTTTCTGTGAATTATGAGAACTGACTATCTCTTAAAAACCATCCCCTCACAATAAAGATCTTCACTGAAAGATACTGGCCTCCAAAATGAGCCCAATAAGGCCACCAAAAGCAATAACCATAATATAATTATACTATTCCTTATTAAAATGTTCTACCATTTGCTACAGATGCACAGTTCATGGTTATGTAAGGGGGTAATTTGTTTAATAATATATTCACCCAGCTACACATAATGTGATTTAATCAGTACATTACATCTAGGCTTCAAATATAAAGCATCTCAAATGATCGAAATGAATTATTAATGGCTTACAGTCACTGAACAGTTATGGAGGAAGGGGCGAGGTAAAGATTCGTCACATCCCCATATCTAAACATTAATATTCTGAAAACCATCTACCATATCAAACAGCATAATAGCATCTCTATTTTGGGTAGGCAAAATCAAAGCTATTCTGGGATTTGACATTGGTTAGAATATATTTTAAGGTCATATCATTTGAGAATATATCAGTCAGTTCTTGTTCAGGCTCCAAATCTCACCTCTTATACTCAATATTGAATCTATCACATATCCTTCAAGAATCCCTGCTAAATGTAACCGTAATCTGACCATTTCCATACTGCTGGGATCCTTGTCCAAACCACTATCATTTCTCAACTAGATTACTGCTATCGACTCTTGTTTCATCTTCCAGCTTCGGCCATTGCCTCTTTAAAGTACATTCTCGATTCCAAAACTAAGATGATGCTATTAAAATGAAAGTTAATTCCCGACTTTTCTTTAATGAAAGTTCTTGTTGGCTCCCTCATTTAACAAAGAGTGAAAACTAAAGCCTTAGAATCACAAGAAAAACTTTCTTGTTATCTGGAATCAGTTATTTTTCTGATCTTGTCTCCTATTACTCTTGCTGTCATTCAAACTGGTCCAATCTTACTAGCCTTCTCTCCATTCCTTCAGTACACCGGATGTCTTTTACTTCAGATTTTGCCCAGACCTTGGATCAGTATGGGATGCCCTTATTTCAAATATCTTAAGGTTTTATTCCTTTGTCTGCTCAGGAAATTTAGCAGATTCCACTTTTCAGTGAGGATTTCCCTAATGGCCCTCTACAAAACTGAAGACTATCGATCTTTCTATTCTACTCAGCTTTATTTTTCTTCTTAGCATTTATCACTTTCTACCATCTTTTACTTACATGTCTAGGATATATTTTTATTTGAATATTTCAATGCTGTGACTCTAGCACCTAGTAACAAAAAATACATTGGATTAATGAGTATACTGTAGATAATGAACAAGAGCAACAAACTTCACCTAGATTTATCATTTCAATGTGAACTCATGTAAAGCTGTTGTCTTTAAATTTGAAGATTGCAGTGAGATACTTGTCTCTAAATTTTAATCAGCAGTTAAGAATTCTACTATACAATATTTGTTAGTAATTGGTGCACTAAACATTACTACCCAAGTTCAATAATAAAGAGACCAAAATAGCCAAAGCAATCCCGAGTAAAAGGAACAATGCTAGAGGTCTCATAAAACCTGACTTCTATATTTGTACACTACAGAGCTCTAGTAGCAAAAACAAGCACATAGACCAATGGAATAAGCCAAAGCAGTGACAGACATCTGATCCTGGATAAAGATACCAAAAACATACAGTGGAAAAAAAGTCCCCTTTAATGAGTGGTGCTTGGGAAATTGGATGGCTACATGTCAGAGAATAAAACCAGAGCCTTATTTCTTACCCTATACAAAAAGTAATTCAAAATGGATCAAAGACCTTAAAGCAAAACCTGAACTTTGAAATTACTAGAGAAAATATAGCAGAAACACTTCAGACATAAGCAAAGGCAATAACTTTCTCAATAGGACTCTCATAGATCAGAAAATAAAAGCAAGAATTGACAAATGGGAATCCACGAAATCAAAAAGTTTCTGTACAGCAAAAGAAACAATCAACAAAGTGAAGATACAGACCACAGATTGGGAGAAAATCTTTGTCAAATACTCCTCTGACAAGGGATTAATATCCAGAATAGATTCTTGAAAATTAAAAAATTAAACAGCAAAAGAGTAAATATTCCAATTTAAAAAGGGGCAATCAAAATGAACAGACAATTATCAAATACAGAAGTACATGAGGTCAATAAATATTCAACATCTTTAGCCATCAGGCAAATGCAAATCAAAATTTCATTGAGATTCCACCTCACCTCAGTTGGAATGGGTTTCATTAATAAAAAAACAATGCTGTGGAGGATGCAGAGGGAAAGGAACCATTATATGCTGTTGGTGGGAATGTAAATTAGTCCAGCCACTATGGAAATCAGTATGGAGGTTTCTTAAGAAATAAAAAAATAGAACTATATGATCTGGCATACCATTTCCAGGTATATACCCAAAAGCATTAAAATCAACTTTCCACTGAGGTACCTGAATGCCAATGTTTATGTTGTTGTTGTTGTTGTTGTTAGGTGCCGTCGAGTTGGTATCTGAATCATAGCGACCCTCATAGGGTTTTCAATGGCTGACTGTTTCAGGATTGCCTTGGGAGTGGATTGCCAAGCCCTTCTCCCATTTTTGCGGTACTGGTAATTGAACTCAGGACCTTAGAGACAGCAGCGCAGAGCTCTACCACCTGAGCTAAATCCCAACCCTACCAATGTTTATAGGAGCATTATTTACAATAGCCACATTATGAGATCAGCCTAGGTGTCCATCAACAGATAAATAGATAAAGAAAATGTGGTATATTTACACAATGGAGTTTTAGTCTGCCATAATGAAGAACAAAATTATGTCATTTGCAGGAAAGTGGATGGAAATGGAGATTGCCATGTTAATTGGCATGAAGACAAATGTCATATGATTTCTCTCATATGTGGAAGCTAAGAGGAAGAGGGTATGGACATGAAACTAAAAGGGAGATTACCAGGGATAAAGAAGAAGAGAAAAAGGAAAGTCGAGGATAAAGAAGAAAAGAATAATAGAGGGTATGTGTATCAAAGTACATTATAAGCTGTATGGAAATGTCATAAAAATCCCTCTATATAATTAATACATGCTAATGTTTTTAAATGAGCTCCAATGAACCATACAGAAAAAAGCTTTAACTTGTATGACTGTAAATTATTTGGCTAATTCTATTGGTGAGTGCCAGGATTACCAGATTTTCATTAGTCTGTCTCATGGTTCCATGGCTACATGGTTGTTTGGATACTGGCTGTTATAAGATAGCTTTGTTGTTGTTGTTGTTAGATGCCATCGAGTTGGTATCCAACTCATAGGGACCCTCATAGGGTTTTCAATGGCTGACTGTTTCGGGATTGCCTTGGGAGTGGATTGCCAGGCCCTTCTCCCATTTTTGCAGTGCTGGGAATTGAACTCGGGACCTCAGAGACTGCAGCCCAGTGCTCTACCAACTGAGCTAAATCCCAGTCCCAAAGATAGCTTTAGCCAGTATAAAATGAAGTTATATCATGTGATTCCTCATCCGCCTGCAGACTAACCTGGACTTGTTCACATGATAATATCATGGGTGCAAACAAGAAAATGAAGCTCATAAAGCCTCATGAGGTATAGGCTCAGGACTGGCATCCTTTCCTTCAATACAAGTCACAGGGAAGTCCAAATTCAAGGGTGTGAGAAAAGACAACCCATCCTTGATGAAGGAGCCACAAAGTCACATTGCAAAGGACGTCTACCATATCAACATTTTAACAGTGTCACTTGGGATCATGAATTGTTAAAATGTGCTACTAATGTGGAAAGTTCAGAAGATGACCCCTTGCATACAAGAGTAATCAATGTTTACTTTTGATCAGTTATTAATTGGAAATTCATTTTTACACAAGGCTGGGTTGTCACCAAGATCTAATTATAATCATACACATATAATTTTGTATTTCATTTTCTTACTCTTAATGGCATAATTATAGTTTAACCTTTTTAAAAAGGGTGACTAGGTAAGTCTTTTGGCTACAAATATGAGAATATTTTTGGATGAAACTAGTTTAAAATAAATTTTGCAAGGACTTTTCCAAAATATCTGGGGTGAAGCACACATCAAAACCATATTGGAGAACTCGATACTTTTGCTTATTATGTACCTCTGTATTTTAATGGAGAAACAATGGCCTAAGAAAAAAAGAGGTAATCTCTGTAACTGTTTCCAGAGGAAGCAGATGAAAATGCAAACATATATACTCTACTGGTATTTAAATACATTTAAACATATGCACTTTAATGATTGATTTTCCCTGCTATTTTCTCTCTCCAATTATTACTACTTTTCATGTTTCTTTTTTCTGCCTTTGTCTGTGGTAAATTCTTTTGTCCATTCATTTTACTCAGCTTGGCATTAAGTTAATCTTTGGTTTCTGTAATACTCCCTTTCTAACCAAGTTGGAAGTTGAATTTGAAGGAAAGAGAGAATTTTCTCTTATTTAAAGTCTCCTGTATAGTGCTTCATTTTTGTACTCAAAATGCAAAGAGACAGTGGAACTCCATAGAATTTTGAATCCCCTGTATAATTGTTAACCAAAAATTCCCTAAAATGTGAGGGGAAAATAGAGTCAATATAGATTCTGAAGCATTTTCACTGAAACTTTAAAATATTCATTTATATTGGTTTAGTTGGGGATGCAGAAGGGGACAAAGAGAGCTTGATCCTTATGTTACCTCTTGAGAATAAATACTTTTTCAGAAGAATTCCAAATAATGCTGAGGCAACATTTTGAATAGTAATTGCACCAGAATTGAGTTTAAATATAAATCAAACCTAGCTTCACTATAAATGACTTATGCTGACAAACCATGTATTAATTCAACATAAAAATACTAAGTAATAATTCATATATGGCAACAGAATAATATATGAAGAACCCCAAAACATTGCCTTTAGTAACAGAGTCCTGGAAATAACAGTTCTGCAACCTGCAATAATTTACCCTCAACTTAACAAAAATACCTTGGTAAAAATTTCCCTTATGAATTTTAAACTACTTAAATATACACACCATACTTAATGATATTTTCCCTCTGTTTTAGGGAAATTTTTGTCATTTGTGTTACTTTTTAGTAAGACCCCAAGAGCTGTGGCAGTCTTTCTCAGAAAAATAAATTCTATATTACTACAACTAATGCACAACTTGGAAATTTTTAAAAAATACATCTTTATTTAAAAATCATGACATTAAAGAACACCGTGGGTTCATCCCATTACACTTATCACAAATGAGGTAATGGAATCTGATTGGACATCATAATTACAATAATGAGTGCCTTCAGAGAGATGAGGAAATGGGTCAGAACACCTCCACCTTTGAAGTAGCTTCCAGTGTGTGATTAATTCCCATGAGTGTGTCTCTGAAAAATATGAGGTGACCCAGATCTGCTTGAATGCATTAAAAAATTAATCTCAAAAGCAAAAGACTGAAAAAAGTGTTGCTGTGTCAGAATGTTCTGTGATACAGTACTGAGCAATGAACAAAGGGACTAGTCTCCAAGTCTTTTACATTTCTTACATTTTACCCACTACTTAAATATACAATGCATCCCAATATATGACAATATTAGACAATATTCTAATTCAATCATGAGTCCTAGAATATTATAAAAGTGTATCAATTAGTTTAACAATTTGGAAACATTCCTTTATATCTTGTAACCACAAAGTCAAATTTAGATTACCAATGGACTAGTAAACCTCCCAAAGAGCTATCAGTTTAACTTCACATCTCTACATCGTGGTAACCAAATTTGAGAGGCCAAAGCCACTTCAAATTGTCACACTAGACAGAGTCCAGTTCAGTACTACTTGGGGAGCCCAGCAGTTTACAGAAATTATATGAAAAAGGATCATTTCATAGGTCATGAGTACTGGAATACATTAGTACTGTTTTCCTTTGATAAACTAACTCCTAAATATCGCACTTTTAGGTTCCTTGTCTGTTTCATGAATGCTTCAATCACTGGGAAAACAATTCCTAGCGGTTTTTGTTGTCTATGGTGGTGGTAGTGTTGGTGGTGTCTGTGTGTGCGCACACACATGCTTTGGAGGCAGGAATCCATCTTCTCTCTTTATTGATGTCCATCTTGTTCTTCATGAATCTGAATAAATATCCTCTTTTGGCCCTTTTTGATCATCACTGCCTGGCTCCTGGTGCCTGAATATACAAATTACTTCACAGTTTTCTTCCCAACTTTCCCTCCCAACTCAAACTTCAGGGTTGAGGTTTAGCTAACTTGGAAGAGTGCTGCTCTACACACTCTGAGGTCCTGGGTTTGATCCCCTGCACTGCAATGGGAGGACTTGGCAGCACACTCCCAAAAAACAATCATGAAATAATCAGCCATCAAAAACCCTATGAATAGCAGAGAAGCACTGAGTTTAGGGCAGGGCATGGCACAGTGTCGGGAGTGTTTCATTCTGTTGTACATTGAGTGGCTATGAGTCAGACCCGACTTAATGGCAACTGACAACAGCAACCCACTCTTCAACTTTCTTTCTCATGCCCCAAATTCCAAAGTTTATATACAAGAAGGATTAGCAGGCTGTCCCATTAGAAGACCTCCAATTTCATCTCTGCCTCAACTCAACCTGCTTTACATTGAGATACTATCTCAGGTAGTAATGGAAGATTACTTAGTCCATCTACATTTTGTTGTCTCATGAATACTTAGTATGGGATAATTCATGTGGGGAGAGATAGTAGGTGGGTTACATTTTGTGCATTTCTGTATTAATGTTTATACTCATATTCTATACAATTTACAAATTAGCTGACTTAAAAGACAGAAACAAGGGAGGGGCTTGATATCTGACTATTCAGGCAGACCACACAGAACACATTCTTGTGTTTCTATGCAAGCTTCTCTAGCCTTTCAAAAGCTCTTTACTGTGTGACATCAATCCCAGTGTCTGGAGAGAGTCATCCACACTTCATTAGTAGTCTTTCATACATAAAACTGAAGTCTCCAAATTTCAACTCTAGTCATGACATTAAAAGGTCTACCAGAGTAAAAGGGAGTGAGGAGACAAAATTACTATTAGCCAGTAATAAATCTGTTCTACATATTTAGTTCAATATAGAAATAATTCACAAATATAAAGGTAATTGGCTAATGATTTTGGGTCATTGCTTGAAAATATATCCCTTACTTGTCTTCCTATTCATCTGATTTTGTTGTTAAAGAGAAAAGCAGATTAATCAAAATTCCAGAGTGATAATTCAGGGCAGTGTAAAAGTATAATTCTCCACCTTAAGACCTTCAACCAGCCAAACTCTATCAGATTCACTGAAGTTGCCCTCTTTGAACTCCTTCTTCCTGTCTATTTTCTCTGTCTGCTTCTTCTCTTTATTTTTCTACTACTTTCCCTTCTTCCTTTTCCCATCTTTCCTCCTACCCTGCCTCTCACTTCCCTTTCTCAATCAGTCTTCCTTCACTTTTCCTTTTGCTCTACTTTTTATCTTCCTTTTTTCTTACCCTTCTTCCTTTCTTCATTCCTTCTTCATTTTGATTTCTCCCTGTGTCTCCTCACTCTGATCTCCCCATTCCTGTAGAAAAATCAGTCACTTTCCTCTTGGTGATCTGACATTTTACTCCTATCCAAAATGGAAGTCAAGCATCTGTCTTTCAAAAAAAGAATCAACACATTCATATAAATCATGTAATATCTTCCATTGATTTCAGTCAATGAAATTTACCTGAAAAAAATGCTAATGGATTTTTGAATTTTAATATGTTCTGCATTATGCATCCATATAAATAATTTTCTAGCATCTGTTAGAGGTGAAATATCTCTAGGAATTCTTGCCAAGTTAATAAAGCAGTAGAAATTAATAAGAATTACACCTTTAGCTGACAAAATCAAGAAAATATGGAAGAGCCACAAAACTTGCTCTGGATTATATTTCTTTAAGTTTCTAGCTTTTAATATATTTTATTAAACTATAAAATATACCCAGTGGAGAATCTCTTCTCTTTAAAAGTAATGAATCCTAATAATTACCTACTGTAATTGCAAAACTGTGATAAAATATCCATGTACTCTGTTTCCAGTAGTTCCTTTTAAGACAGTATTTCAATGAAAAATATTTAGATAGTTTTCTAAAAATCTAAATCTATGTACAGCTTTAAATAGAAAAAACCTGGATAAACAAGTTATCATAAAGTCAATAATGTGGTATCACGTTAACGAGGAACTTATGCTTTAAATAATATTTCTCATCTAGTAAAATAGAAATACAGTGAGTATTGCTAGTTATATGAGTAAGCCCAGATGATTTGTATATCAGTATAGTCCAATAGTGAGTTTTGTTTCAAATTTAACTAAATCTGTAGTATTTATTGTCACAAAAGTTATCATCTAAAGCTCAGACCAAAATTATTATTTCTTCAGCAACTTTTACCAGGAGTATTGTTTGTTGTTGTTAGGTGCTATTGAGTTGTGTCTGACTAATAGCAATCTTCACAGGGCTTTTGGTGGATGATTTTTTCAAGATTGTCTTGGGGGTGAGCTGCCACGTCCTTCTGTTTTTGTAGTGCTAGGGATTGAACCCACAGCCTCAGAGACCACAGAATAGCACTGTAGCAACTGAGCTAAACCCCAGCCCCTTCTGTGAACATTAGTATCTCCAAATGATTCAGGTAATTAGAGATTAATCAAACCATTGTCCTATAACAAATCCTTGTATAACTAACAATAACCCAAATTGTGCTGGAGTACCTAAAAATCTTCACTTTTTTTCTTTGAGGATTTTTTTAAATTTATAAATGTTGGTGGGGTACAGAGTAATAAGACTTTTACAATATCCATTATGCAGTAATTTCATCATTTTGCTTACACATTCATCAACTCACATATTTTACAGAATCATATTTCCTATGTATTAGTATAGTTACATTGTATATTTTCAGATTTTTGTCTCCCCCTTTTCCCTTCTACTTTACTTCCTCTCTCCTCCCGCTTCCTTAATCTCCAGTCCCACCTATTGATCTCCTACCAACTTCTTTAAACTTTCCTTATATTTTCCCTTCTTAGGATCTGTATGATCATTTTTATATAATATATATGCTATATATACTATATATTATATTGTATATATGTATATAATATATATTATATGCTATATAATATGTAATATATGCTATAATATATGTTGTTGTTGTTAGGTGTCATCGAGTTGGTATCCAACTCATAGCGACTCCATAGGGTTTTTAATGGCAGACTGTTTCAGGATTGCCTTGGGAGTGGATTGCCAGGCCCTTCTCCCATATAATATATATAAATATATATTTTATGTTATATATAATCCTGCAGCTGTAGCCCTGTGGCATCCGATCCCGTCAGATCTCGGAAGCTAAGCAGGGTCGGGCCTGGTTAGTACCTGGATGGGAGACCGCCTGGGAACAACAGGAGCTGTAGACTTGGGAGAAGGACCTGGCAACCCCCTCCCAAAAATCAATCTGCCATTGAAAACCCTATGAACAGCAGAGAAGCACTGACAATAGTGTTTCCCCTGTTGTACAGAGGGTTGCTATGAGTCAGATACCGACTCGACGGCACCTAACAACAACAATTATATATAATATATATGATATATGATATATATATATATATATATATATATATATATATATATATATATATGCTTTATTGTCCTTTCTTTAAGTTAGATTTAGCTCCCATATATGAGTGCAAACATATGGTATTTCTCTTTTTGGAACTGGGTTTATCACTTCAAAGGATGATCTCCAGTTCCATCCATTTTGTTGCAAATACCATCTCATTCTTCTTCATTGCTGAGTAATAGACTATTGTGCATATATACCATACAATTTTTCAATCCACTCCCCTGTTGATGAACATCTTGGTTGATTTCATACCCTTGAAATTGTGAAGAGTGCTACATTAAATATGGAAGTGCAGATGTCTTTGTAGTATTATATCTTCCTTTAGATATACTCCCAGGAGTGGTATAGCTGGGTCATATGGCAGTTCTACTATTAGTTTTCTAATCAATTTCCATATTGATTTCCAAAGTAGCTGAACTAATTTACAATCCCTCCCTGAGCTCCTAGATATTTTTTTTACCATTTTTTACATGGTAAAAATGTTCCTTTTTCTCCACATCCTCACCATCATTTGTTATTATTTACTTTGTTAATTTTGTCCATTCTTACTGCAGTGGGATGGAATCTCAGTGTTGTGTTGATTTGCATTTCCCTAATAGCTAGGAATATTGAGCACTTTTAGTGTTTTCTTGGCCATTCATACTTCTTCACTTGAGAAATATCTGTTCAGTTCTATTGCCCAATTATTTATTGGATTGTTTGTTGTCTTACTGTTTGATTTCTTAAGTTCCTTGTATATTCTAGAAATTAGTCCTTTGTATGATGTAGGATGCAAAGATTTTCTCCCATTCTATGGCTTTTCATTTACTCTGTTAATCATTTTGCTGGACAGAAACATTTTTAGCTTCATGTAATCCTCTTTGTCAATTCTTGAAGTAGTTTCCCAGGCAATTATAGTCTTATTGAGGAAATACTTGCCAATGCCTATGTTTTAGAGCATGTTTCCTTATCTTTTCTTCTAGTAATTGTAAGGTTTCTGGTTTAATGTTAAGTCTCTGATCCATTTTGAGTTCACTCTCATATACATTGAGAGATACAGGTCTACTTTCAATCTTTTGCATATGGATATCCAGTTTTCATCATACCATTTGTTGAAGAGGATATTTTCTCCATTGAATGTCCTTAGCCACTTTGTTAAAAATCAAGTGACTCTTTTTTGACTATTTGAAACATTCTTATTTATAAACATTCATATTTATAGACTTGTAACAGAAAAGGATAAAGAAAATATAAAGGAAGTATTTGTAGGCAGGAAGCTCTTGAGTGCTTTTCTGTCTCTAACCATGTTTACATGACTACCACAAGGGCTGAGATAAGAGTCTCAATGAAGAAAGATTTATTTGTGAATTTCAGAGTTATTCATAATTTATGTCAATATAAATTGCTACTAAATTTTATCTAGGAGCTCAGGCAAATAATAAGACATGGATGTCCCAAATGTGAATATACCTAGGAAGCACAACATAATCTTATGAACCACAAGCAGCAATATTTATAAATGGCTACAAATGACAGTGTGGATCTATTGGAAAACATCATAGTAACTGTTTTCTGTGTGTTATTTTCTCCATACTTTTCTGTGAGTTTTTACATTTCCTGCCTGTTGATTTCCTCTTTTATGTGCCCCAAACTTCATCATTTCCACCCTCCTTACTTTCTTTAAAACTCTATCATTAAAGTTGAAACAATAAGTATATTAACAAAATAGATTACTCGTTTAACCTGAAAAGTAGACTATAAGAATCTAGAAGTTCCTTTTCCATCCACTCTCTGCTACTGCAGACTGAACCCAAGGCCTTGGGCATATTTTGCAAGCACTCTGCCCACTGATATGTACCTCCAGCCCCCTTTTTAAATTTTTTATCTTGAGGCAGGGTCTTGCTAAGTTATACAGGTTGCTTATGGCCTCAAACCAACAATCTTCCTGCCTCTGCCTCCCAAGTGACTGGAGTTACAGGCATGAGCCATGGTGCCTAACTAGAAGTTCTTCTCTATTACTGAAGATTCTTACCACATACATAAGAAGAACTGGAAGTACAGAATCCCTCAAATAGTCAACAAATAAAATACTAATTTATTTTCTTGTATGTTACCTTGTTGAATTTTTTTCCTTCCCAACATGTGTGGCAAATAAATACATAAATAAATACTTTTTCCCTATTCAGAGATATGAAAAATAATTGCTTTTGCACAGACTCATAAAGTACCACTCTGGGGCATTAAGTTTTGCTCTAGTTCTTGGATTTTAGGAGTGCAACTGTGCAAGACATAGTCATTGATTTTTAGTGTAGTTCAACAACTTTTTATAGCAGACTTCTTATATTATTGGTCTGCTTTTATGAGCCTATGAAAAATTTCAGCTCATATACTCCTGAAATTCATATTCCAAAAATGCAGGACTTTAAAAATCCCCACTCTATTATGTTTCTATTAACATTATATTTAGTTGACTCTGTTAGCAATTCATTATTAATTATAAAATCAAATAATTAATATAATTATATACCTGTTTGTGATATCTCAACGAATTTAATATTGATATACTATCAATATCTTCCCATCAGAATTTAAAGAAGCATTTTCTAGGAGCATCTCCAGACACTGACCACATCTTCATCATCTCAAGTGTTAATGCTTACTAGTAGAGTGCTTACTATATTCCACATAATCTGTTAAAGACTTCACATTCATTTTATCTAATTTCCACATCAATTCTATGACACAGATGTTATTATTTCCACTCACAGCTGAACAATCTGAGGTTCAGTGAATCTAAATTTTGATTCAATTTGTAGAATCATAGCTTGCACCCGATTCTGTTTCACTCAGAACTACTTCTCTCCTTGTCTCCCTGCATTTACATCTTGAAGAAACTGGAATATGACTTAGTTTCATTTATTGTTCCTAAATTAATCACTGAGAAAATTTTAATTTCTATCACTGTTAACATCATTAGGTCAGTTGTTTTTACCCAAGATTTTTCCTACCTCAAAGTATAAACTTGGTTGATTTGGCTAAAACAATTTTACTGTCACAATGACCCAGGGCAGGGAATAGTTCCTACTTAGTGTATCAAAGACAGGGATGTTGCTAAAATCCTGTAATAGATGGAACAGCCCTTCCGCAGTAAAGAATTATCTGAGCCACAATGTCAACAGCAATGTTATTGAAAAGCCCTGCATAAGAGTTTCAGTATATGTCTAGTCATAAAGCTTTCTTCCTAACTGACTACCTATTGACTGCTAGTACATACCATAATATATCCAGGAAGCAGATTATATAAGAGAGAAAGTGTTAAGATACAAATATGAAAGAGAATGAAAGAACAAGGTTCAATTCTTGATATTTTCCAAGTGTACACATTAATCAAGCAGTTATAATCTCTTGTGCCTTCTCACAGACACCTACTGTATTAAAATCATGTGACTTTTTCTTGAAATTAAACTTTCAAATATTTTGTTATGTCATTTGAGCCTCATGTTCCTGTGATTGCCTGAAATATTGCTGCAGTTTGAATCTTAATATCCATGGCCCATGTGTTGGAGGCTTGCTTCCCAGGGAGGTATGATTGGAAAATGGTAAAACCTTTTAAGAGGTGAAGCATGGTGCAAAGCCTATATTTATTGGGTACATGCTCTTGTATGACACCATGTGACCTCCACATCTTGCTCTTCTTCCTTTTAACTTCCCAGTGTTGAAGTGATTGGCTTTGTTTTCCTACGCATTCCCCACTGTGATGTGCTGCCTCACCAGGAGATCAAAGCCAACCCAGTCATGGACCAAAACTTCCAAAATTGTGAACTAAATAAATATTTTCTCTCTATAGGTCGATTTTCTCAGGTACTTGTTATTGCAATGGAAAGTTGATAACACCAAATATAAATTAGATACTCCTGTCAAATGTTCTATAAATTCATTTCATTAATATAAAATAGAGTACAGATTGCTTGTTGTTAGGTGCCAGAAAGTCAGGTCCAACTCATAGCAACCTTATGTACAACAGAATGAAACAACACAACACCCTGCCATGCCCCACACTGTCAGTGCTTCTCTGTTATTCATACGGTTTTTAATGGCTGATTGTCTCAGGGTTGTTTCAGAAGTCGCTGCCAGGTCCTTTTCCCATTTTTGTCATGCTGAGGATCAAACCCAAGAACTCAGAACATGAAGGGCAAGCACTCCTCCAAATGAGCTAAACCCCAGCCTAGAATACATATAGCAGGCATGAAGTATTTAGGCTAAAATTAGACACCCAAACTTGTAGTGTACCCTCAATATGAAAAGTTATTCAAATGATCATAAAACATTGAATAACTTCTTAGGGGAAACAAAGAACATATTAAGACTTTAAAGTTTGATTCCTTCAATAATCAACATCTTGGAATTTCCTGAAAGTTCACTGCAAATACTATATCCAGAAAGCATCCAGGAATTTCTTCCTACTGCATCCGACAAACCACCATATTTTCCCTTCCATGGCTATTGCTTCTTCTGCATAATTGCAATTGTTTTGTGATTTTGTCTTCTGTCATCCACAAAGCAAAGTAAGCAGCAGCATATGACTTTCTAGACTAATACTCCAGAGGGCCTTAAATTATAGGATTGATGAAGGTGTTGTCACCTTCTCTGAGATCCACAGAAAGAGAAGAGCAGACTCCATAAGCCACCTGCTGCTATTGCCAACTTATTTTTCTTCTCTTAATCATTTTTCCTGTGTACTAGAGAGTTTTTCCCCCAGATGAACATAAGCGATATGATGCATAGCAGTATTGGAAAACTCAACAGCTAGACCTTTAAAAAAAAAAAAAAGAAAAATCCACAATCCTATATGTAAACAGAGGTCTTAATCTTCCACTGAAACAGACTGTGATAATTAGGGATTACTCTGTCTCTGAACTGCTGGAATTGGGAAATGCTTTTAAACAGGCTGCAAAAGAGCATCTCTCACCCTTGTAAACTTGAAAGACTGAGGAACATACAGGCAGACAGGATCAATTTCAGTACCATGAAAGCAGAGAAACTGAGTAATAAAACTACTCACCCCTCATTGAGGCAAATTTTGCATAATCTGAGACACTATAAAGGAAAACAGTTCCCAATGGAATGGCTCACACAAGTTATTAGGGGCATGTGTATATTCCTGGCGGAGGTACTCAGGAACACCAGAGAAGACAATAGAGAAATGGCAGGCATTACTGAGGAAATATGAGATCAAAGACTGGGCTTTTGATACCCAGATCAATGGGCCAGACAGGACTCAGTGCACCAAAGAGTTATGCAAGAAGCTGATTCCCCAGGGACCTCAGGACTGATACATGTCCCTGATGGCAGCAATGTGTCCTCTGGTAGGACATGATCTCTATGAGGTAGGAGAGGCTCTGGAATACCTAAGTGACTTAGACTGGCATGCAATGTGTGGTCATAAGGCAATCAAGCAATCAGGAGCCAATAAATAGAAAGGAATTCTGACAGAAGGTCCTATTCTGGTCACCCCAAAGCAGATGGGGCAAGAATGTGTCAAACCTGAGTCCCTGTGGAGATGACTGACAAGAAGCCAAATTCTGTGCATCTGAAACTTTGGATGGCTTTACAGCTTGACAAACAGATCACCAAAGTGAATGAAAAGAAGGTGCAGGTGGTTCCCCCAGCACCCTTTGCTGAAGAGGGAGACTACACAGGATGGTAACCAACCCAGCCACTTCTCAGATAGGATGGTGAAGGTTTTCTTCAAGTGAGGACCATATGAGGGGACCAGAAGTCCTGTACTGAATTGCACATTCATTCGTCCCCTACTTATCTGTATAGTGTGGGCTTTAATGGATACTGGAGCTGGGTGTACTTTAATTTATGGTACCCCTGAAAAGGACTGGGGACAATGGGTGACAGTGGATGGATATTGAGACAAAATGGTATAGGTGAAAAAGATGAAGCTTGTACTGGGGGTGGGCAATTATCATCCCATAGGGCACACTGTTTGCACTTCTCCCCTGCCAGAAAATATACTGGGGGCAGATGTGCTGCTGGGGCATTTCCTCTGAGAGCATGACCTGTAAAAGCAGTCATGCACGGTTGGGAGAAATGGGAATCTTTAAAGTCACCAAGCCTGCATAGAGTAGTAAATACCAAACAGTATAGACTGCCTGGGGGATATGAAGAAACCACCAAGGAATTAGCAAGGGTAGAGATTATTCACCCAGACCATAGTCCTTCCAACAACAGAGGAAGGACAGGCATAATGGTATAATGCTTGCTTCAAAGTGTCTTCCAGATTGAGAAGAATTTAAGGATGTGTCTAGAGGAAAGTAGACAGGAAATCAATCTGCATAGGTACAAAAGCCAGGCACAGATGTGGAATCTTACGAGAGCCCATGCCTATAAATGTAAACCAGCTGCACATGCTCTTGAGGCTGGAATAATGAAAAGAAAGCATGGGTTGCTAAAACAGTAGTTAAAGAGTTTAAATAAAGGCAACCTGCATGGGTGGAAAAAGGCACTCCCAGAAGCCATAAAGTTAGTAATGAAAATCCCAGTGCCAGAGGTGAACTACCTCCCTACATGTTGTTGATCAGCGAGCCCCCATCTCATTTAGGCTACTATGGTTGATGTTGGTTCCCTGCTAGAACTGGATGAGAAGTTCCTATTGTTGAAGACCCACATTGGGGTTGATGTTGGTATCTAACTCGAGCTCCTCAGTGAAAGACTGATGCTTGGGGCCAACTGAGAAGCCACTAAAGAAAACAAGAGGAGCTGCAGGTAGTTCTGACATGGTTTATTCCAGGGTGCACCTCTCCATGCCACCAGTGCAGATGGAGGGGCTTATAAAGATTCTACACAATAGTGACTGATCAACAACTCATCGTCCAGTCACGCCACAGTCATACAGGATGTACGTCTGGGGGGTTACATAAGATAATTGTATGTGTTCATGTGGGCAATTACAAAACCATAACATAGCATGAAGTCAAAGGCACATGTGTAGTCACTGTGTCCTCTTACCTCGGCCTGTGTAAATTTACAGTATCATCTAGGTCAGTATGACTTGGCCCAACAATCCAGCATACTCCAATTGCAGGATGGAGAGAAATCAAAGTGAATCTGAACTGGAAGCACCCTCCCTAATAGCTACCATTTGTAGTACTGGAGTCTGCTATGCAGGCTATGTGAGAATTGTCACCAATGGTTCTGCTCAGCTGTGGGCCTCATATATTATGCTATCAATATGCCAGGCAAGGGGACTGGGATTTAGCTCAGTTGGTAGAGCACCACTCTGCAGTCTCTGAGGTCCTGGGTTTGATTCCCAGCACCACAAAAACGGGAGAAGGACATGGCAACCCCCTCCCAAGGCAATCCCAAAACAATCAGCCATTGAAAACCCTATGAGGGTCACTATGAGTCAGACACAACTCTATGGCTTCTAACACCAAAAACAACATGCCAGGCAAGATGCTATAGGTGTAACCAACTATTTTCTAGTTAGGTATAAGCCCACTCCATGGGAGGAAATCCATGATTTGTACTATAATTCAGGACAAAAACCAGTGGCTGGGTGGTCCTGGGTCCCAGTGAGGAGGGTACTTTTATCATTTTGTTAAACAGATATCTCCCTCTTGAGATGCCTTCTACCACTACGTGAGAGGGAAATGATTGGCTGGGTGTTAGACCCTTCATCGGGACTCTTCAGGGGCACCCTTCAGTGGTTCAGCTGTCTGTGAGATGCCTTGTTGGGGACTTCTTGGAGGGAATCTCCCAGTGGGTGTGCTGTCTGTAAATGCTGTCCATTATTACACATGCCCTTGTAAGCAACCAAAATAACTCATTGGTTCATTAAGATAGACTTGACATCATCATTTCTTTGATCTCTCTGGGGTGCCTCTATCTCAAGTGAATGGAGGATTTCTTTATGTTGCCCTAAGAAACATAGTTGATGCAACATAAACTTAAACTTGTATCTGAAATTCTTGACTGTTTTGATTTCTACTAAAGGGAAAAATCTTAAAGAGCCTTATAGATTACTTTTGCTGAGGAAGTGTATTTTCTATCCACTTTAAAAAAAGGAGCCCTAAAAAAGTGAAAAACCAAAACAGATTTTGTCAAAATCATTTATTAATATTTAAATTGGGAGATTCAGATATTAATTAATGATGAGATGTGTATTAGTTCTGAGAGTCACTGCATTTAATTTCCTAGTGCTTTCATTTTCTAACTGGTAGCCAGTAAAATATTTACAGTATAGTCCTTTTTCTTTAATTCAACTTATGGAGGAAAAAAACACCTAATGTAACAAAATTTTATTGAATTTATGCAAATGGTTTCTCAATGGCTTGAATTTAGTATACTTAGACTTGTTGTTGTTGTTAGGTGCCGTCGAGTCGAGTCCGACTCATAGCGACCCTATGTACAGCAGATCGAAACACTTGCCGATTCTGTGACAGGCAAACCATCTTATTTATGTTTAAGCCCATTTTGGCAGACACTGGTGGAGGGTTTTCCACTTTTCCGTTGACCTGCCACTCTTCCAAACATGATGTCCTTCTCCAGGGATTGTTCTCTCCTGACTACATGTCCGAAATATGTAAGACGCAGTTTGGCCATTTTTGCTTCCAAGGAGCACTCTGGTTGTACCTCTTCTAGGACAGATCTGTTGGTTCTTTTGGCAGTCCATGGTATATTCAATAGACGTCTCCAGCACC